>CATKHJ010868474.1:0-18522 GCA_949750685.1 Vernicia montana
CCCACGTCCCATTAATTCACGTGGACATCAATATTATTCTGTCAGAAATCTACAAACAAATCTGGTATTTGGATCACCCCTTGTCATAATCCTATAACAAACCTTCTCTTAACTTTTAATTAATCTTGTTTGAACTAATTAAAATTTAATTTAGTAATAATATTAGAGTTATTTTCTCTTTTTAGAACATCTTCAATCCACTGTTTATTTAACATAAACTCTTTATTATAAAGAATGATTGTAAAAAATAGAACTTCAACCCACTCCCTAAATCTAAATTAAAAATTAAAAAGTAAATTTGACTCTCTACATGTAAAAAGTTAAAATTAACTATTTATACAAAGATTAATTAATGCACATCTGTTTTCCATACATATCCTTGTCTTTTATTGATTTATTTTCTTGTAAATACTTAATATTAAATATTTTTATAAAATAAAATAAAATGAAGAGTAAAATATAAAGACTGTATTAGATTTAAATAAACTTATTTACTTTTTATATTTAAAAATCTCTTAAGATATTATTTATTAACTAAAATATGCTCTTTATTAAAGAGTACCATTGAAAATACTCTTAAAATTGTAAAGTCTTGAAACCCAACTTTTGAGTAGAGGTTGTTTGTGAGTATTATTTGATAATTTATTTGTGATTTGTATTCTGCTTATAAATGTATTTGGGTATTATCTATTCGTAAAGATTGAATTGTATTGTATTTAAGTTTGATGTAAATGACAGAGAATATTACATTTTTTTTTTAAGTAGATGTCAAAACTATAAAAAAAATAATAATGATAATAATAAGATAAATTATATATTACACTTTAATTGTAAATTACATATTATTTATAAATATTTATAAGATTGTTTTTTGTCATAATATATGTAATATAATTTAGTAAATTATATATTACATTTTGATTTTTTTCTTTTATAAGGAAAATAACTTGACTTATTTTATTAGAATTTGGATAATTTTTTAATCAATTTAAAATTATTTGAAATTCTACTTACATTTACAAAACTTATATGATAATAATAAAGAAATTTTTAAATTTTTACATGAAATATGTAAATGATTAAAATTTTCTTCATTTTTATTTTTATTTTTAATATATATATATATATATATATATATTAATTTTGTAGTTTTAGTTTTTAACACTACAATAGTTGATAAAATATTATGAAATATATTTTTGAATTTAAAAATTTTTCTTTTGCAGATTTACCTACTTAAAAAAATAGTAGAGTTTTGCCTACTTAAAAAATAATAGCAAATATAATTTTATTATATCTTTTTTTTAATTTGCTTTTAATAATAAATTTCCTTAGAATATATATATATATTTTTTAATAATTTGATATCAATAGCAAATAGCAAATAATTTAGTGTTATTAAATATATTATTAAATATATCTTTGAATTTTTTTTTTTCATTTCGACTAACTTTAAAAAAAATATAGCAAATCTAATTTCATTGTATTTTTTATTTGCTTTTAATAATAAATTGTATATATACATATATATATATATAATTTATTATCGAGACTAAAAATTTATATTATTATTGAATATATAAATACTTTTTAAGTTTTTTTTTACATATTAATAAATAATATATATAATTTATTATAATATAAAATATCTATAAAAAAAAAAAAAAAAAAAAACAAGTGCAAGGGATTTGTTAAAAAAACTAGTATTAAATATTAGTTGACATATGCTCCTAATGATTACAAAATAAATAAAAATAAAACAAAACCCACTTACTGAAAGACACATACAAAGATACTAATTATTAAACAAAAAAATAAAAATAAAAATTACACTCACTAATTACTTAATTACATTACATTGATTACTAATTAGTAATTATATTAAGGAATAAAAGGGCTAAAACTTTTACATTCCATTAACGATTTCTGGTCACCACCCTGACAAAAAAAGAAAGTTACCGGACACCGGTACAAGCAATTATCATTCAATCTCACGTCTACAGAACCTGGTTTCAGCTTCATTAATGTCACTGGTATTGGCCCAAACAAGTAATTCCCACCCAGTAACAACCTCACAAACGGCGATAATCTAGCAGATCCGCCTGGCACGGTGGTCTTAATGGCGAATTGGGTTGGTATCATTCCTGTAAATTTGTTGTTTTCTAATGATAAAGCAGAGAGCTTTGGCATTACAGCAAGAAATGAAGGTAAAAATCCTTGAAGCTGGTTGTTGCTTAAATCTATGGCTATAAGCTCAGAATTAATAGTATTTGAAGGAGATTGTATGGAATTGAAGTAATTGAAAGACAGAGTGAGTTGTTGAAGAGATGGGAGATTGAAAAGCAGAGCAGGAACAGAGTCATTGAGTTTATTGTGACTCAGATCCAGAACTTGTAAATAACCCAAAGTTTTGAAATTTTCAGGGATTTCTCCTTCTAAACTATTGTTTCTCATGGAGATTTGAAATAAAGAAGGTGGAAGAGAAGATGGGATTTGACCAGAAATGGCATTGTCACTTGCATCTAAAAAGTAGAGATTTTTCAGAGAACCCAACTCGGGAAACTCACCAAATAGCTTATTTGATTGAATTTCTAGTCTTTTTAAGCTAATTAAACTATTCAATTCTGCAGGAACTGTGCCTTGAAGAATGTTATTATCAAGGTACAGTTCTTCGAGGTTAACAAGTGAGGCAATCGATGATGGTATTTCCCCAGAAAACCAGTTTCTTGAAAGACCGAGTCGAGTTAAACGAGTTAAATTTGAAAAAGACTCGGGAATTTGGCCATAGAAATTGTTATTTGACAAGTCTAGAGTCTGTAAATAAGGGAGATTCCAAGAAATTGAAGCGAGTGTACCAGAGTAACCAGCCTGGTCAAGACTTAGTTCAGTAACTCGACTCATACCAGAAACAAGAAAATCGCACCTGAACCCACATGTGAATCGGTCGCTGAATAAATTATCACATGGATCAACAGAGAAATCCCAAGAACTCAAGCAAGAACCTGGAGTGAGTGAGGTCGAGTCAAGCCCATTTTTGAATTCTTTCAAAACTTGTAAATCTTGCCAATAAGTCTTTGATTCTACTGTAACTAGTAGAATTACAAGAAGAAGAGGAAATAGAAAGAAATTGAGAGTACCCATTTGGAGAAATGATTTGCAGGAGCAAGATAAGATGATGATAAGATATAAAGGAAGAAGAAGAAGAAATCAGGACCGTTGAAATGGAGAAATCAGAGAGTGAGTACAGAACAGAGTGAGAAGAGAGAAAGAGAGAGAAATGGCTTTATTTTGAGTACTCTTTTGCCACTTTGGGGATAGTGATTTTTGATTTTATTATTGTTGAGTGGCTTCACGGGGAGCTTGTCAGAAGCTTTTTTGGTTTTTCTTTCTTTCTGTAAATTTAGAAAGAGAAAGAAAGTGAAATTTTCTTGTCGAAGAGAAAGAGAGTTTTGATGACTTATATAAAGCCACATTTGTTTAGCTAAATTGAATGCTTCTGTTAAGCTGTCGTCTTCCATAATTTCTTTTGGATCATATTTGCTTAAATTTATTCAATTTTTTTTATTATATATACATTTTCTAACAAAAAAAAAAAAAAAAAAAAAAAATCCTTGCTATATGTTCTTGAGAAATTTTTATATAAGTTCAGTCTATTATAGTTGGACAATTGTCTGCCTCCAATTCATGGACAATTTCCATATCAGATTACCTTAAATAAATAATTTTAAAAAAGAGGGAAATATTATGAATTCAATCCCTAACTTCAATACTTCATATACAATATTTATTATAGAAGTTGTTAAGAGGTTGGTAATTACTTATTATAATAAAATCAAATGCCAGCATGTTATCTGATGCAGTTGTTACTTGTTACAAAGAACAACAAGATGTTGGTATGATGATTAATTATATTTTGATAATTAAGCTATTGTTCATAACTAACTTTTGAATTCTAATATGACTTTCTGAAAGCTACCACATTCCACAACATTAGATTCTCAATTATTAATCTTAACCACCATCTTCCACAATATTATTTTAAATTTAGTTTTAATTATGACTCGAACAAGAGAATATTTAGTTTTGAAAATGACTCAAATTCAAAAACCTTTTAATTATTTTACCATATTATTAAAGGATGTGAAAAAAAATCGAGATTAAGGTGAGAAAGATGAGGAAAATGTTAGGTGATTGAAAAAATTGAGAATAAGAGTAATTAATTTAGAAATTTTTATAATTGAAAAATATATAAATAATTTTTTATTTTTTTATTAAAATTAAATTTATGTTTTAAATTATTTTTAATAAATAAAAATAGATATAATTTACCCAAAAAAAGAGAAATGAGGGATTAATTTGACATTAACAATAATTTTGAATTTAATTGTATCAATTTTTAATGCGAAAAAAATAATTTAACTCTGAAATTAATTTTAAATATGATTGAACATAATTGAAAAAGCCAGAGGCAAATTTCAGTTTTAATCCTTAAACTTAAAGAAAGGGTTTACTTTTTCTTGTTCTCCCCCACATGTTGACGATTCTACATGCATAATTTTTTTAAAGGTGAAGGTTCATCTAAAAAATTTACTTTTTAAAAGAATTTTCATAATAAAAGTTTAAAATGCTATGAGAGGTCTTACCATTGGGCAACTTCCTCATATTAAATTGACTGAACTCAAACATGTATTTTCACAGGTAAGAAGTAATTGAAAATTGCTTTTGACTCTTGGTCTGGTTGGTCAACAATTACAGGTACAAAGATTGAAACTGCAATTTCTAAGATCTTCCCATGTAAGCAAGCAAGCACCCAAGTCTACTGTACAAGATCTATATAAATATAATATAATTAAAGTTTTTAAACATCTTTCCATGTAAGATAGCAGTAAATGTACAATCTATGCCCTATCTACTGCAGCACACATAGGATTCTTGTTCATTTACCAACATGGCCATATCAAGTCTCAGTCCTTGCCAGACTCTGACCCACGTACATCCATAATACAAAGTACACGTTGTTTTTACTACCTCTCATTTTAGTAACCCAACATGTGATCTTTGTAAAAGTCTGGTACTGATTTTAGTGAATTGAATACATTTTCTTCTGTTAACAAAAAAAAAAAAAAAAAAAAAAAAAAAAAAATGTTTGTCTCCATTCTGTAACTAATTTCTGCATTATCATCAAGGAGTGAAGGATACTGTAAGTTTCTGCCTTATCTCAATTCTCAAGTTGTCACTTGCCAATTTCTAGACAATCACTAGCAAATCCATGATAGTCCTAAAAGGAAGGAGACAATGGTGACCACTGACCACAACAGAAACACGAGCTTCCATGTTGCCTACCCAAAATTGCAAGAAAATGAAAGTGGAAAACTATTGACCTCTCTATCCAAAACAAATAAATGTGGACTTTAACAATGAGAATATAATCAGTCATCTAATTCCTTGCTATACCTTTGCCTATGTTATTTTTTATTTTTTATTTATCTTTTTATCAACATGGGACGAGGTATCAACTATAATTTCATATGCATAATATGTATTGACATAAGCAATTACTGTCTAAGAGTTGAAATTTTCTGTACTGTACATATAGTTGGACATGTACACTGCTACACTAATTTTTGTTCACCTAAGAAGCTTAAAAAGTGATAAAGGAACCAGTGGATGACTTTCCTCTACTCATGAAACCCCTTCTGACCATTCAAATTTGATATTGTTTTGTTGACGGTTTTTGGTGGCATTTGCCAGATGCCGTCCCACAGATTTGCTATTAATTTCAAACACAAATGCCATTCCCCCAATCTGCAGATTCAATGCTAGCAATAATATTAATTGTCTTGCAAAGGCACCATATATTGTGCAAGAAATATGATAAACACAGAAATAGCATAAATAAGATATAAAATGGCAGCAAAACCACTCCAAACAGTTTGAATGTTATCAAACAGGGAGGTGACAGAAAGCTACATACCTCAATCAAAGTACTTGAACCAAGTCGCATGCTCTGTCCCGTAGCAACTTCTTTGCCATTCAAAAATACTAGAATCTTACCAAGATTCTTCAACAAGAAGGAACCATCTGCTTCCATCTTTATGAGTGCCTAGCACAATGGCAATGACCAGTCATATTCCATACAATTTAGGGCAGGGTTTTATATAACAGCTGTTTTGTACTGTTTTGGCCATTTTATCATGGAATGTTATTACTCTATTATAGGTGATTTGCCAATCACCAACAAATAGTAGGCAAAACGTGAGAAATGGTTGTTTCTCATGCTTTTTTCCAATTATTAACTTAATATCTTGCAAATTTCGTTGAACTTTTTTTCAGTTGTGTTTTATTAAATTCTTGTTTATTGTTAGTTTGAGTATTTTGAAATCCTGATTTAGGGCCATAGGCTTCACAGGAAGTCAATAGACTCGAAGAATATTTAATGATAGCTAAGACCAGCATTGGATACTGTAGTGAAAAAAAAAAAATCATTTGTTTCTAACTTTACAAATGCCCTAAACAACTGGAGTTATAAAAGTTACATGCTAACATCTGAATATATCACTTTTTTCTGAACCACGAATAGAATTGCCAAGGTGAGGTAAACAATGACTAGGGCCAGGGTCAAACTCAGCAATCCTAAAATATTCAAATTCAATCCTAAAGGGTAAAATTACCAAATAAGTATTCTTTCCCCTTAGTTGCTTCTCCTTAGTTTTCTTTTTTCTTTTTAATCCCTAATGTCTGCATCAGTTTCATAGTGAACACGATCAAAGACAATGATACACATGTCAGAAAGTGTAACTCTTATAAGTCTCCATTAACAAATCAAAGATTAAATTTTCTTTTAGCATGAACGAACAATGACTCAGCATTGCCTGCTCAATCAACTTTAAATGCAACTCTAAAAAAAAAATTGCATCAGAAGATGACACTGAAGTAAATCCCACCTGACGTCTTGATATTTTCTTGGCAGGCCCTTCTCTTCCCAAGTCAATATCAACTTCCATGTCATCTGTTGATCTGCCAAGTATAACCTAGACGGGAAAAGGTCACATATTATGATATGAATAAGAAAACAATGTTGCATGAAGATTAGTAATCATCAGAAGCTGAGAGGTTAATCCCAACCAAAAGCACAAACTAAAAGATCAATTTTCAATGAAAATCAGTCGTAAGTGAAATCAACCCCAGATATGCTACTGAGAAAAAGAAATGTCCAACTATTTAACATACCTCAGTTTCCCTTATATAATGCTTCAGATAGTGCCCGTACAAGACAGCAAATGCGCCCCGAGATGCAATGTTCCTTTGCATAGATGATCGAGCACACTGTTCCAATCTTATAATTGTCCTTCTAGTATCCTCATTTTGATACCTTGAGACTAAAAATTAAATTTAAAGAAAAAAAAAAAAAAAAACTCAAATCCATTTATCTTGAGACAACCAAATTGGATTTATTTCAACTTAGTAGCTAGAAGAATGAAAATATTTCTCATATCAATTAATTAATTGGCTCCCTTCATCAGGGATAATTATTTGGTAACTACCAGCTGAAACTGAAAATTATTTAAAGAGCGAGTATCATCTAAATGCAAATAAATAATGACATCAGTGATAACTGAGTCTGTGTAGATCAGTGCAGTTTCCAGCACAAACTTGCACGTAAAATGGATATAGCATAAGAGAAACATTGATGAATTACCTTCACTAGAAATGTTAGAATCTGTGTCATCTGGGCATAAGTCCATTCCAAGTATCTGAAAAAAAAAATAATACCAGAGAAAGAACTTAGAAACGAGTTGAAACAAAAAAATTAAAATAAGTCCTCTAATAGCACATGAAATCAGATTTACCATGGCCTCAATATCAGAATATGATGGAACGTCATCTTCACTCTCAGATTCTTCCTGATTTAACGTTAAGGAGCCTACTTCTGGTAATGAAGTAACTTGTTCAGGGGAGCATGCTTTTGCATAAAATGGCGAACCCATGGCATTACATGCATGTAATGTCTCTGCATTTTGTAATCCCACTGTGGCAGAATTTGGAGTTTCCTTGGCTGTTCTACATTGATTGGGGTCTCCGTGAACATTGCTAGCCTGTCCGGAGGCTACATCACAAGGAAGTTTACATTTGAATCCACAGACAGCAGGTTGGGAGCCTGGATTGGTTACTGGCAACGTGTTCAGTGCCGTAATCTGGAGAGCAATAAGAGATTGTGGAGGATTTTCTTCTTTCTTCATCAAGCATTGCTCTTGTTTATCATCCTTTAGATTAGCATATAACAAACATGGGTAACCAACTCGCTTAGAAGTTGTTGCAATTATGGAAGAAGTAATTTTTTTAGGAATGAAAACATGATCATTCCATGGAATTTCAGGGTCTTCACTGTTTAAAGTACACTCCATTTCTACATCACATTGCTTGGCAGACCACGTATTTTCTGCTGATGTCGATGATGGTAAATTAATTTCTGAACAAAAATGTCCGTGCTGCACAACATCCTGAGAGAGTGACCCCTCAGGAGGAGCCTCTCGCTCTGTAGGAACTCCAATACTTTTATCTGAAACCAATGTCTGTGATTCTTGAACACCTAGTGCACTTCCAAAAACATCATTAGGACAATTCATCAAAATGCCATCATGAAAAGATTTACCTATAGTGTCTTCCCCATCTGCATCCACTAAAAGTGGCTGATACTCATTTGGAAAGTTGAAGAGTGAATCCGAAAGGGCTGCATAATCACATTCAGAGATTACAGTTGATCAACTATTAGATAAATCAACATGGAGCACTTTTAGCCACATTACCTTGCTCAAAAGGGGGAATTTCCAAAGGGAGTTCATTATAGCATCCAACTTGGTTTTGATTAGTCTCTCCAAACAGGCAACTTCCACATTGCTCCGGACTATCAATTGCCATATTGTCTCGACAACTGAAACTAGAAGAATTTCCAGGTCGGCTACAAGTTTTCTTCCTCATAGCATAATACATTTGTCGAACAGTTTGAAGCTTTCTTTTTAAAGAAACATTCATTTTAGAATTTGCAGCAGAACGTTCAAATTCCACCATGCGAGCAGAAGCTTCAGCTGAAATAATAGGATCATAGAGAAGAGAATGCCATCTATCACGCAATTCTCCAACTGTAAATTTTCTAGAAAATCGCACCGCTCCTTTAGCAAGTGCTTCTAAAGAAGCGCCTGCCTGCAATCACAACAATTTCAACAAGGAAAGCACAGCTAGGGTTTTGACATAATAAGAAAAATGCAATTATAAGTGGAATTAAGCGTAAAAAAGAGGGAATTGTAAAGGAGAAAGTACCTCAACGGCCTTCTTTAATAAAAGGTCATCTTCAGGGATCCATGGAGGAGGAACTGAAGCTGCCATTTAAATATATAATTATATTTCTGAAAATTCGAAATTTATGGTGGAATTGAATCTACAGATTTTCATGGAAATGAGCTCAGAATGTGAGAATTCAATTTCACTTCAAAATTTCTTCATGGGAATTGGAGTGTAATCTGATACTACTGGTCTAGTTTTTCAAAAACGCGGGTAATGCTCGTCGATTTCCGTAGCTAATTGCATTTTTTATTTATCATTATTTCATATTTGTAATTTGCTTTTCACAAATACGACACCGTTTTCCTCACCCTCTTTCTCCTTCTCCCTCTTCTTTATCTTATCTTCCTAAACACACGGCACCGTTTAGTTTGTCTTGTCTCCTCTCCTCTCTCTCAATTTTCTCGGCATCCAACCGTTAAACTAGAGCTAAGCTCCATTTTCCCCTGGCAGGAGACGGGACTACGGCAGAAACCTCCTCGATTCCGTCAACACTGCAAAGGTTCATCAATGTAGCTTAATTTCTGCTTATTTAAATTTTGTTTAATTCGATTTTGAGCTCATTTCATTTGATTAAAGAAGCCAAATTTTAGGTTGATAGCAGAAATTTCTGTAAATTTAATAATTTTAGCAGTAATTTGCTTTCTTAGAAAGTGTAATCTTTATATACTTTCGTTTTTGGTTTATATGATTCATCACCTTCTCAGAACAGTTCAGATGATGGTCTATCCAGTTTGCTCAGTTCTCTTACAAAATTGTTTAAAGGACTTCACTCGATTGACATTCTGGTGAGTTCTTGATCACAGAAAGAAAATGGAGTCTTTTTTTTTTTCAGTAAGGATAAACACAGATTCTTGAAATTCATACTCTGAATATTTGTATAAAAGTATGAACAAAGTTTCTTTCACCATCTATCAGGAGATTTTCTGTCACATATCCACCTAGCAACCACGGCCCGAACCCGAACTCTGTTTTATTGCCAACTTTGGGTTGTGTTTTGGAATACACAAATTTCCAAGCAAGTATGCTACAGTTAAATTGTCATACATCTGTTTTGAAGAGTGTATGCCCCTCTTATGCTTCTTCCAATTCCTTCCCAAGACTTTACCATTCCGGAGCCGTGCAAATCAGTGTTGATATGGAACAGTCACCAGGTTTTGGCAAGCAGTTCCAGTTAAAACTTGCTCAGGATTCAGCTGAGACTCAAACTTTCAATGAGGAGGTTCTGCTGGATAGTTGCAATGACTCTTCCAAAAGTTCTAGTGACCATAAGGAAAGGCGAAAAAAAAGAAAGAAAATGCATGGGAATAAGGGGAGGGTACCATGGAACAAAGGCAGAAAACATACTGCAGGTAACTCCCTTTTGAATTTAAATGAATTAATAATCCAATATTCATCATACAGTTAATCAATTCTACTGTGGATCATTTGGTTTTAATTTTCAATTTTTTGTAGAGACTCGTGCGCTTATCAAGCAAAGAACAATAGAGGTCTTGAGAGATCCCCAGGTGAAGTCATGTAAGAACTAGTTATTTTTTGCATAGTGAGGGTCTGCATGGGAATTTTTGGAATGGTGAGGATTCATACCATCTGGCATATAATTGCACAATGGTTTTCCAAATCTAAACTCTTTGCTGACATACATGATTGCTTGTATGATTTTGGAATAGTAAGTGAAAGTCCAGACAATATGAACTAGTTTTTATTACTTACTGAAGAAAATGAAACCCTTTCATGTCATTTTTCAGCTTTAATAATTCTTTAATAGCCATGGATTCACAATTGTGCTAATAGATATCCTAATCTTTTGATCACTTTCTTTCCCTCTCTCTAACATCTTCTTTATTTTCTTTGCCCTACAACTTTCACTTTCAGGTTAGAAAGAAGATGGCAGAACATCCCCTTGCCCATAGGTAATATTTAATTGATCTAGCTACTGTCTTCAAAATTACAATCTAATGAAATATTAATAACATTGTTTGTGGTAAAAGATATTATGAAAGTAGAGCTTTTTCATTAAGCATTCTAACCCATAATAAGAGATGGGATCAATCATGCGGCAACTTTACCACCAATAAGAAAATAATCGTATCATAGGATATAAGCACATTTGTGTCAACACATGCTAAAAAGTACAAGGATAAGGACCATAAATGCTTAGAATAATTACTTTTAGTAGGGAAAAACTGGCTATTTTTAATGCAAGATTCACTCTGTTAAAAGTTGGTAATTATACATTAGTTTGTTCAAGATTAACTCCAATGGGTAACAATCATCAGCAAATAATTTCAGTTATGTGGCCTGTTTTCATGATACTTAAATATCTAGTAATCATGATTAGAACTGGTCTTGTGATAAAAAAACCATTTCTTGCATCTTAGCTATAACTGTTTAATATTTGAGTTGCTACGGTGATACTAATGTGTTACACATGTTATTTGGACTCTGAAAAGCACAATCCAAAATATCTTCTTTTGCAGTGATGAGGTCAAGAAAAAAATAGGTTCATCACTTAGACGGCTTTGGGACAAGCGTTTGAAATGGAAAAAGCTAAGCGAGAAGTTCTTCCTGTCATGGACTAAAAGCATAGCAGAAGCAGCTAGGAAAGGAGGCATTGACCAACAAGAGCTAGATTGGAATAGCTATGACAAGATAAAAGAAGAAATAACTCTCCAGCAGCTTCAGACTGCAATGGACAAAGCAAAGGCAAAGGAACTAACAAAGGTAACTGCTGAGAGAGCAGCACAGGCAAGAGCAGAAAAGATGGCAATGCTTGCTCAAAAGAGAAATGAACGGGAAGAGAAAGCAAAAGCAAAAGAAGAAGCAAAGAAGAAGGGATGCAGAAAATCAAAGAGAAAAGGAGATAAGCTGTCAGTTATCCAGGAGTTGACACTTAAACAAAGATTAACAAAGGTAGCTTAGAGATAACACATATATAAAACCCACCATTATCTTGAATGCTATAGATCATTGATTTTGGGTCCATATAGATGTAAGTGGTTGAAACAGAAGTTACTGTTTCTTAATAACTATCTCTGATGAAATCTTATCTAGAAGTGAACATTTTAATTAAGTTTCAGGAGATTTATCAAGGTTCATTTCTAATATCATATCTTATTTGAAATAAGGAATTGTAGAATTAAGCAGAACATAATTTCTTTTATCAATTAGAAAAAAGCAAAAAATTTGATCTGTCAGAGTGAGGAAAAGCAATTGCAGACTCTTGATGGTCTTGTGTGCTTAAGCCAATCAGACATTCGTCTCTTCTTGATGATTTTAGTTGAAGCTAGGATCCACCTTTTTGTGCTGTCTGCTATAGCTTGGTTCAAAACAACCAATGATAGGAACCTTACAAGATGACTTCTTATCTTGGAGCTTGTTCTTATAAAATACACTATTAAGCACCTGTTCGTTTCATTGTTGTGCTTAACCCTCTGCTGTACCCTGCTGAAGATAAATGTTTATACTTTATCTAATTTCTATTTCCTTTATTGGTATCTTTGGCATGAGCTTTTCCTGCATGACAAGTAATGCTCCATGGATCTATACATCTTCTATGGTTTCATGTAAATCTTGTTCTTAGGTGCTTTTCCAGTGTTCTTTGTTGTAACAATGCCATAAATTGTCTTCTCTTTAGATTCGCAAAAAGAAATCCATAAGTAGACAGGTGATTACTCGAGGGGAAGCATTAATTTCCCGTAGTCCAGCTTGGAAGAAATTGGACATAAAGCTTATGAAGAGAGAAACAGTTCAAAGAGAAGTTTCACTTGCAGACCAGATCCGAGCTGCCAAAAGCAAAAGAACTGAACCTATGGAAACCAAAGCTTTAGCAGAATCATTTACGGATAATTTTTTCACATGGAGATTGCTAGAGTAACACCTGAGTTACATTATCAGCAGGAACAGAAAACATGACAAGTATAGAGGCAAGGTATGAATTACTTGCTACACTACTGTGATCACTTATGCAGTTGAACAAATTTTAGATGAGTATCTTGAAATGGATGAAATATTGGGCTATGCAAAATTGATATCTACTTGATTTAATTATAAGTTCCACTTTCTCTAACCAGTGTTATGTCTCTTTACCACGTCCTACATGACAAGTAGTGTGTTTTTTATTCTTTTTCTGTTTTTTATTTTTAAGCTTCTGAAGTTTTGCTTAAAATAAATAATTTGGCTAAATTACACTGTTATGATTGAAATTTGCAATTTGTTTAATGTCAATTATGCAAATTTCACTGCCATTATGAACTGTCAATACATGGATAAAAGTAGATGGAAAACTGATGAGATGCCTATTTAACAGCCATCTCCCCCCACTTAAAAGACAATTTTTCCAAGGAAGAATTTTTGGAGAAAAATCAACATTTGTTCATACATTAAGATTTTTGCGCATTTGGTTTGTGCTCTGGATTGAACTCTTTTCCTAAAATGTTTTATTTTATTTAATTTTCTGCATGTAATCAAAGATATTCCATTCCATTCTCTGCATCTTTTCTGGAGGGGTGGGAGGAGTTTTGAGTTTGTGGTTGTTTGGAACTTTGAGATGATTTGAAATGTATCTTTTAGTGCTCTTGGGTTTTGGTTCTCTCATGGTTCTGTCTATAACGAGTTTTTTCAATTTTGGGAAATTGGTTGAAATTTTAATGATATGTCTTTTACATTAAAAAAAAAAAATGGTTTGAAGTTTTGGGGTTCTGATAAATGCTAGGTTGATGAGGGTTTCAACATTTTAAATTTGGGAGATATCCAATGGATGAGCTTTTTCACATGGGATAGAATGATTCAAATAAAAAAAAAAAAAATTGAAGAGATGATAATAAAAGTAGTTTCAGTCTTTCGGACTTCAAGATGTAGAGATAGAGAGAAGAAAAAGAAGAGGAGATAGCAGCCATTTGATGAATATTGACTTGTCTGCCAAATAGACACAATGTTAGTTTTCCATCTCCTCCTGTTAGAGATTTTAACAATTATCAACAGCAATGACTGCAATTCTAGATGCAGGGATTAATTGTAACAGGGAATTTAGTGCAGGGTTTAGTGAATTAAAATGTATGCTATTTTTCTGCTTCTTTCTATTTTGTTTTTGAAAGCTTTATTTATTTATTTGCTTAATTGTTCCATGGCGTTGGCATACAAAAATGGAACAGTCACATTGAGTTGCAGGCAATTAGGCAAAACAAGGTCAGTGGGGCAGCATTACAAATCACAGGCTTAGATTCGATTTATGAACAAAGTTCATTAACCATCTTAGAAGAAAAATATTTGAAGAAACAATTTTCTAGCAGTGTCTTGTCGGAAAATACTTTCTTACACGAGTGTATACATCTAATCAATGTAATAGAAACATATAAGATAAATTTGGATGTATTTTTCTTAGGAAAAAAAAAAAAGGATAGAAACGCAGCTTCTAAGTAGACAATATTTTAGAATTGTCTACAATAATTTGTTGGGTCCTTGAAAATTGGGTATACACTCGGTGTAGATAAATATTTATATATCTTGTACTTGCTGGAGACTTTCCTTTCGGACGCCTGCATATTATCATACAGTATCAGTGAAGTCAGTAAACACAGTGCCATTCAATTTATCTTTGATCCATTTTTATGGTTTTAGTTTTGGGTATGTAAGTTGTAACACCTTTGCATGATTTAAGTCTTGATTAAATGTTCATAGCTATCTTGATCAACATTATATGTTGAGTTTTTGTGATGGGACAATATTTTAAAAAATCTGGAAGAAAATCTATTGACAATAATAAGAAAACAAAATATACAAATAAAATTTAAATAGTAAAAATCAAGTTTTAGAATATATATTTATACAATAGAATGATATGAAATATATGGCCAAGGATGCAATATATTTTTCTCTTTATTTAGATTTGTAGATATAGCAAGTAATTTTATTTTATCAATTGAAATTTAGTTGATAAGCATTTGAAAATAATTTCATTAATTTTTATATAAATAGTAATCTATAGAATTTATCATTTATATATATAATGTTTAATTAAACATGTAGATTTATTGAAAAATTTTCTATCAATGTGTTAAATATTTCTTATTGATTAACATTTTAAAATCAATCTATATAAAAAATTTAATGCTTCAAGTTTTATTTTTTCTTTCAATTTTTTAAATTTTATAAATCATTTAAATATTGAATATTGCGCGCGCGCACACACGCACATATATATATATAGATAAATAAAATATGCAATATAATATAAAATTTATCATGGTTTATATTAAAAAAATTATTCAAAATTTTTTATGAAAAGTGAAATATTCATAGTTCATAAAAAAAAATAATATCACTCTGAAATAAATAATAAGAACCATATTAAAATATATGATTAATAAATAAATAAAATTCAAATATTTAAAATAAAAAATCAAACAACTCATAAAGTGAAAAGATGGATTGAAA
Source organism: Vernicia montana (assembly GCA_949750685.1). Lineage (NCBI taxonomy): Eukaryota > Viridiplantae > Streptophyta > Magnoliopsida > Malpighiales > Euphorbiaceae > Vernicia > Vernicia montana. Next base: position 15,775 of record CATKHJ010868474.1, read on the forward strand.
ATTAATCTATAAGCCATTTAACTTGACTCAAATTAATGTGATTCATTTAGATTTTAACACCAACAGTTGGAATTTGATTTGATTTAAATTAATAAATTAAATTAAAATTTCTTCATAAATTTTAAAGTATATTTAATATATAAAAAAATGTGTGATCTGACCGACTCAAATTATCTTAAAATTTATAAATATATCAAATTTGATTCGAATATCCTTTTTATTAATTCCGATCTTCTACTAACAAATGGTAAAATTTAATTGACAACCACTAATTATTAATTTGACGTTAGCCATCAACTATTGAATGCAACTCAAATCTAGAAAAGTTTGAATTTATTGTAATTTTGTAAGAAAGTAATTGAAATTGAAATCATATGACAAAACCTTGGCAATAGCTAAGAGATAAAAGGATGGCCAGTTCAACTTTGGAAGAGAAACAGCTGTAAGATTAGCTAGACCTAGACGTTAGAGAGAGAAAAGAGATGGGACAGCTACACAAACACAACAACGTTAATGTCTTCCAACACTCACTACTGTCTCTTTAGCTAATTTTACTCATTAATTGCTTGCCTCAAAATATCTTTAGGTTGATAGAAAATTGTTATCTTATAACCAAATAGTATTTAATTCAGTTTTACTAAATTTCTTTCTAAGATTATGAGGTTGCATTTTTTAATTTCGATTCAAGTCGGTATTAATAAAATATTATAATTATATTGGTTGGATATATACAACAAAATGTACATAATGAATAGAGATGAGAGATTTTAAATTCAAATTTCTCTAATGATAAAAATTTTCATCAATTTAGTGAGAAATTTAAATTTTTAATAATGAAGAAAAAAAATTATTTATTTATTTATAATTTTAAAAATATTATAATTATATCGGTTAGATATATACAACAAGATGTACGTAATGAATAATTATAACTGAGTGTGATTAAACATTGTATTAGTTGAGGCTATAAATAAAGAAAATGGGTGTGTGATACAGAGCAATTAGCAGACCAATTCTTAAACAACTTGAATAATTCTAGTTAGATTTGAATTTTCAAATTACAATTTAATTTAGTTTAGAAGTCCTTTTTTCTATTGTCTTAAAATTCAGATTTCATTATAAATAGACTCATTATTTGTTAATCAACAATTCAATTATCATTATCAATAAAATTTCAGATTTATTCTTTAAAAAATTTTATTCTTTTCTCGTCCATTCGAATGATATCGAATACTCACCCGTTTGTGTGATATTACAAACATAATTTTAGTTTCCGTTCTGCGTCATTTGGTATCAGAAGCTATGGCTGACGATCAACAACGAAACATTGAAGTTCTCGAAACCAGGATGAATGAACTTGAGACCACAATATAGAATATACAGACTTAGCTTACACAAATCATGGCACAGTTGACAGCCTTGAATCCAAGGCGCGATAACGTCCCTCCACAGCTGGTTCCTCTTAATCTAGAACGGGAAAATAACGCCGTGATCGTTCCTCGCGAACAACACCAAGGCAGACGTGCAGATTATGATGGATACAAAATTAAAGCAAAGATTCCTATTTTCACTGAATCTTTGGATGTGGAAAGTTTCCTTGATTGGATGAATGAAGTGGAGCGATTCTTTGAAATCATGGAAATCAGTGAAGATCGAAAGGTAGCAATAGTCGCCTATAAAATGAAAGGAGGAGCAGGTGCTTGGTGGCAGTCCTTACAGGATGAACAACACACTCGTAGACAACCACCAATGAGGGATTGGATATTAATGAAAGAACTTCTGCAGCAGCGATTTCTTCCTAGAGATTATATCCAGATGTTATATAAGCAGTTCCTGGATTGCACACAAAGGAATCATTCAGTAGCAGAATACACAGAAGAATTCTTACGACTACAATCACGATGTGGCATCAACGAAGCGATGATCATCAGATTGCTCGTTATCAAAGGGGATTGCGATATGAGATCCAGAACAGGATGGGGGTGCAGGCGATCTATACCCTTACAGATGCTCGAGAGATGGTACTATGAGCAGAGGCGAGAATTGCGCAGCAACCTAAATGCACACCAGCAGCATGACAACCCCAAACAGGAGTAGAAGTGCGAGCTCCACAACAATATAATCGTCCTACAGGATTTCGATAGCCTCCAGCAGCAGCAAGAACCACTAACCATCCTATTGACAACCAAGCCACTACTAATAATGCAACGGAACAGAGGCGAGGCACAGGGGTCAAACCGAATGATAGACCTACTCTAGCAAATCCCTATGCTAGACCTGCCCCAGAAAAATATTACAGATGTGGCAAACCAGGCCACCGTTCCAACGAATGCCTAGATCGAAGACCTGTCCATATGGTTGAAGAGGTTAGAGGAGACGAAGAACAAGATCAGTATGGAGAAGATGAAGAGTATGATGATGAATTTGATGATTACGTTGGAGACCATGAGGCTGAACTTACGTGTGTAGTTCGACGAATATTGTGTTCCCCAAAACAAGAGGATCAGACCCAACGTAGGAAGATATTCTAAGCAAAGTGCAGAGTCAATCAAGATGTGTGCAGTTTAATTATTGATAACTGTAGTTGTGAAAATCTGATTGCTAAATGATTGGTTGAACACTTGAAATTGCCAACAGAGCCACATCCAGCACCATATCAGGTTGGATGGATTAAAAAGGGTCCATCAATTGAGGTAACTCAAATATGTAAAGTTCCAATTTCTCTTGGAAAAATTTATTCCGACTATG
>CATKHJ010868535.1:0-11161 GCA_949750685.1 Vernicia montana
TATCATGCCATAAAGATGTTATCTTGGAGTTAGAATGATGGATCTTAGTCTTATAGTAGCATTTATGGAGTTTACTAGTGTTTAGGGATGGTTGAAACCAAAATAAATGAGAAAGGTTATGTTTTTCTCGCTTGGGGGCTGCTGTCTTTTTTTTTTTTTTATAAATCCCAATGGTGAACGAGCGTTCATTTCAAAACATAAAACTCCACTATTTACACATAGGGGTTTTGAATAGGCATTCATATTATTGAACGAGCATTCATCCCCTGAGTCCATAGTCCTACTACTGTTCACGTGACTATACCTGGCCTTGTGAACGAGCGTTCATCTCCAATTCCTGAAATTTCACTATTCACACAGGGAGTTTCTGAACGTACGTTCACCACTGAGAACGGGCGTTCAATCCTGTGTTTCTCAAATTCCATTTTTTTAACTTACTTCAACACTTCACCTATTCTTAATACATATCATTCAACTTATAATTCATTCATATACATGATGTACTATCAGTAAATCATTCATATAGTTAATAAAAGTCCATGTACATATTTGGGGTATTACACCTTTTAATGCCTCCTCAGCCAAGACTTGGAGCATTTTATGAGACATGAGTTTAGACTATCTAAATTGTTTGGTCTTACCTTTCTCATCTCTTATTTTGGCCATTTCTACAAATAATTTAACATATATAATAAACATAATAAAACCAATAATAAGCAAATCATATAAGCAAAGACAATTATTGTTTAAGAAAAAAAAAATACAAGACAAACACAGCATAGTTGTTATTATAAAAGAAAATAAAGAGACATAACAAAATCATTACAAATTATTAAATTCATAAAATGGAAGTGATACAATTTTAAAACTCAAGATAAAATATGTCACATATTGATATAATCATTCCACATAGTTGATGCTATTAAGGCTGAGCATGGTTCGGTCCAATCCAGAGATTTGAAAATCTCCAGGATTGGATCGAATTTCGGAGATTTTGATTTATGGAGAACCAGAACCAGAATCGGAACCGAAATAAAAAAAATCTCTATATTTTATTGTCTCGAAATTTTCAGGACAATACAATTCGAGGATCGGATATTTTGGTTCCGGTCCAATTCAATCCAATACAATACGAAAATTCAGAAATCTTGAAAAAAAAAATATATATATATATATATATAATTTGTTAATTTATATGAGCAAAAACAATAAAAACTCAGAATTTATCAATGATTTTAAACAAGAAAAATATAATTACTATATAAATATATAAATATAATTATATTAGTATTCTAATTAATTCAAATAATTTTAATCTTGATTTATATATTACTTAAAACTAATAAATAATTTCTTATAAGTTATAATCACTTTCTAACTTTTTATACAAACTATTAGCCTATTACAAATAATTTCTTATTGATAATGTATTTTAGAGATGTTAATTAATAAAAAAAATATTTTTAAAAATTAGAACATTAGATACTAACAAAATTTTAATCTAAAACTTTATTAGTAACACATAAATATAATTACAATTAAAATGATAAAATTACTGAACTTACATACTAATATAGCATACTTTCTTACTATTACTCATTGATTAATCATAACATATATTAAAAGTTTTTTTTAAATATATATGTAGTGAATTTAAAATGTTTAATTGTAATATGTGGTTATATCCTAGTATTATTAAAACTTAATCCATATCATATTACTAATTTTCATTAGTACAAATTTAATGAACTAAATATTTAAGTAAGTTATATAAATATCAATAGTTATATTAAATTGAATTGAGATATATACACTTATAATTATAGATTTATAATTCATCTAAATTTTTTTTTGATATAATTTAATGATTGGTATAATGTCATGTATAATCTTATAATTTTTATGTTATCTATACATTATTCAATTACCATTACTTATATATTATAAATAAAAAAACTAAAAACTTTCGGTTATTTCGGTCCAATTCAATTCAGTACAGTTCGGTCCGGTTCTCGAACCGAATATACGTTAATATCTAGAACAGTGCCAAAACATTTCACTCGGTCTAGTTCGGTTTGAGGAAAGTCAAAAAGTCAACAATTCGGTCCGGTTCTAGATATTTTCGGTTTAATTATTCAGTTCAATTCAGAACTATTAATATTCGCGCTTAGCCCTAGATGCTATCATGTCTCTCTTTGTTAGCCATTCTCTTTTTTCTTTTCTCTTGTCTTTCTGACTTAGTGTGGCTCTTTGTCTAGATTGCCTTGTAAAATTAATTGACTCCTCCATAATAAAATCATCAGCATCAACTCCCATTATATGATTATGAAGGATACAAGATGCAAACACTACATCCACTTGTGTCTTATAAGACCATTGTAGTTTTGAATCTATTGCACGAAAACGCTTCTTCAATATGCCAAAACCCCTCTCAATTGAGTTCGCAATGATAAATGTCGTAAGTTAAATAATTCTTTTTCATTTTAAGGCTCGTGATCAGTAAATTCCCTTAAGTGATATCGAACACCACGATAAGAAGATATTATCCCGTTTTGAATACCACAACCAGCATCTCCAAGATAATATTTTCCTACAATTTTAAAATGATAGATATTATTATTAAAGCTACATGTGCATTTATAGAAAATGTTCATTTTTGTATTTGTTTGTAATACCTTCAGGAATTTTAAGTCCTCCAGGTCTTATTAATGCATCACTTAAAATGCGAGAATCATGTGCACTTCCTTCCCAACCAGCTAAAACATAGGTAAATTTTAAATCAAAAGTGATGGTAGCTAATACATTTTGTGTTGTTCCATCCTTTCGACCACGAAATTTTCCTTGGATTTCAAAAGGGACATTCTCTTAGACATAAGTTCCATCTATTGCTCCCGCACAGTCCTAATTTAATAATCAATAAATTTGATGAAAAATATGCAATGTGCTAAAATTGAAAAAAAATTATTTTAATTTTTCTTACCTTAAAATATGGGTAAAACCTTTGGTTGTTCATAATCTCTGTAGGTGTGGAATTTTCAGGGTCTCTAATGAAGTACTTGTACAACTTTAGAATTGCTTTTAATACAATTCTAAAATAACAATGGATAGTTTCACTTAACCTATAGAATTCTCCACCAATAAAAGGAAATCTAGAATTATGTCCTATGATTTGTAAAAATATCATCAATTGTTCTCTAATAGACACTTTTGTGGTTGGTCGTAACAGATCATGTGTAGTGAAGAGCTCATAAAGCTTGTTAAACGCAAATGGTGTCATACGAAGTTGGTCCACACAATGCTTATCACCTCTATATAATAAACTATTAATATAAAACTCTCTCTCTCTATATATGCTTTTATATGTGGCTCTCTCAGTATTTCATTTATATATTTTTCAATAATTACACCACCTGCAACTATAATAGATACAGTTGCACCCATACATGTAGCGCAAGTGGATTTGTCATCCATCTACACAAAAAGAATGAAAAAAAATTGATGCACAGTTTAAACATTTCTTTTGTCATCATTAACAACAAAGCTCATAATGGAATAATGACGAATAACAATGCTAAACTAGGATGAGATACAAACTAAAATAATATGAGGAATTGAAAATCAATATTCATAACTAATAATAATTGCATATACACAAGCTACACATAAAACAACGATTTTAAAAATTTTCTCCCCTTTCCATCTGACAAATCCCGAACCAAACGACCAAAAAAAAAAAAAAATTGCTATTGGACAAGGTTTTATTTATGTTTGTTGTATACCTTTTTTAATCATCTCATCAAAATTCATGTTGTTTTGTTGATCATTGAGAAAGATTTGGTTTTTAGCAAAGATTTGAAATATAAACTTGGTCAGATTGTATATCAGGCCATTAAATTTGGATTATCATTTGATTGAGTAAGGAATTGTAAGATCTATGGAGTTTGTAAATAATTACAGTTAGGGATATACTACTGAGAAATCCTAAAAATTCATATAAAAAAAGAAAAAATTCATATAAATGGCACAAAAATCATGAAAATAATAAAAAAAAATTCAATTTACAAAATAAGAGAATACATAGAAAATTAGGATAGAGGAAAACACACCTTAAAAGAGTTATCAACAAGATGAAGAAGGAGTAGATAGAGGCAGTCGATATTGTGGAATAACTATGTGAACCAGTTATCTTGCTCAAAATCCTAATTTTTTGGTGCCTGAGGTGCAAGAGAACGTTCAGGAAAATAACTTCCCATTTTCAAAACAGGAAGTTGTTTTCTTTTAAAACTAGGTTATTTTCCTTGTTGACTACAAATTATTTTCCTTTGACTATTTTTTTTTTACATGCCAAACACTGAAAAAGATGGAAAATATTTTCTAGACAAATATTTTCCGCAAACAAACGGAGCCTAAGATTCAAATTTAAACCTGATTTCTTCTATTGACTCTTTTCTTTCAAAAGGAAATAGCCCATTTTCATATCTAACTCGAGACCCAAATGGTAGATGGTTCTCCTAATTTTTTTAGAAGAGCTCCAGATAGTTTTAGATGGTAGGTCTATGGATCTGGTGAGCCCAAGAATGGTACATACCAAACTTGATGATGATCAGAGGATTTGTTAAGGAAGTTGTTAAGGTGGTGATTTGACTTTATTGGAGAAGCTAGAGTTTTTAAGGTAAGAAATGAAATGTATGATTTCATTGTAAAACTAGCCTATGTTACTTCGTTGAATTCCATTCCTTTGCTGATTGTGAGGCCTTGCTCGAATGCCCCCTCTCTCTCGAGAGCCTTAAGGAAAGACGAGCGATTTTTAAGAAGGTTTAGGTACAAGTTTCAGTGCTCACAATTGGAACGACTATCGTTCGGAAATTTGATTTGATTTTTGAAAGGATTCGAGAGTCGCCACCCTAATTTATTTTTAATGAAAAAATTAAGGAAAAACCCAATTTGACTCTAATTCATTAATTTTAAATTAATTTACCCAAGGATAAAGTCACTAGCCTTCGAACCAGGTTGAGTTTGGGGACTAGATCTTTAGTTTTAAATAATCTAAATTTGGCTCCTAAGTTTGATTTGACTTTAAAAAAATTGATTTTATGGATGACGAGTATTAATTGCGATTTAAAGTGCATAATCATGTCATAATTATGAGTGCATGAAAAAAATAAAGAGTAAGTAATTAAAAAAACATCCACAAGCTAAGAAGAGTGTTCTCTCTAGTCCTTATGGATTCTAGGAGAACTACAAGTCGCTCCTTAACTTCAAAATAATTAAATTCACTAATTAAAAATTTACAAGAGAGCATAAATTGACATTTACATGGAAAATAAAAGAGGAAGGGGATTAATTGGGATTTGGATTTGAGACTTGAATTTAGATTCCATTCCAAGCGTGCCTACGTACTCCATTGAATGAGGATCAAAACTCACGTAGTTCATTCCACGATGAGGTGGACGGGTTTAGGAATTGATCAGTTTGATTAAATTGATTTGATTTGGGGTATGAGTGAGGGTAAGAGCTTATACTTTCTTTTTTGGTATATATGATGGGTGGATGGTTTTACCGGATCGGAGTTCCGTTTCAAAGAGCAAAGATAAGATGGTGGATTGGATTAAATTAACTTTAAAAGAGATTAATTTAAAGGATTGATTATTTAATTACCCAATTTTAATTAATTAAAATGATTAATTAATTAAAGTGATTAATTAAAATGATTAATTAATCAAATTGAGTGGAAACTAATTAAAATTAATTAATTAAAATCAAAGGGAATTTAATTAATTAAAGTGACTACCCAAAGTGAGTATGAGAGATTAATTAGAGAGAGAGTAGTAGATAGCAATCAATACTGGCTCTTAGTATAGAAAATGAAGGAGAGGAATGAGTTATTTATAGGCAAAGTGAGGTGAGGTGAAAAGACAAAAAAAAAAAAAAAAAAAAAAAGGCTAAAAAGTGGGCTGAAAAAGGGGTAAAAATGGAATTTAGTGCACAAATGGAACAACCACCAGGAGGGGCTGCGGATCAGTGCTAGGCTCTGCGGCCGCAAAGAAGGGCGGTGGATCAGCAAAAAAAGTTGGCAAATTCGCCGCCCTGTCTGGCGGTCTCTGCAACGTCAGTCTGACGCGCTGACACCCGTCAGCATGATGCGTGTCAGACTCATCAGTGGGATGCGCCAGAAAGGTTGCGGCGTCTGCAGGCCTTTTTCACGGTTACCGCCATATCTCATTGTAGATCCGCGCAAACATCCTGTGGATCTGCAGGTTGTCCTAGCGGACAGCCACGTGGTAGCTCGATTTCTAGGTTTTTTTTATTCTCTGGGTCAGTTTTTAGGGCCTTCAGGCCGATTTTTAGGGCTTTTAGAATTCTAAAAGATTATCGGTCAGTGGCGATATATTCAAAATTAATTATCGGGCAATTTGACGGTCAGTTTTGAGAAAAATCTGATCAGTTTTGGGAAAATATTGTCTAGTACAGAATGTCCGGTCAGGATCGAAAAAGTATTAATTTGGATAGAAAAATATTCCCTTCAGCTTTGGTGAGTTTAAAAATAATTTTGGAGGTGCTAAAGTGAGGGTTCACAGCTACCCCTTCATCAAAACTGTCTATTTATTAGACAGTTTTGATGAGCATGAAGCCTGGAGTTTTGATGGGTTTGGGAATGGAAAAATATTTCAAATGCGCTGAAGTGGTTATGGTAATTTTTGGAGTCTGATTTGGTAGGTTTTGGGAGAATGGTGAATTTTTCAGGTTCATTAATTTTCTGATTTTTTGGCGTAAGGAACGCATATTTGGTCGGAAGGTAGGCAGATTAGGTGTCTACGGATAGAGAAAAATCATATAAACGTGTAGGGACTTTCATATTCTAATTCTAAGTTAAATGGATTGCAAATGCATTTTTACACAGTTGGATAATTATAAGACACTTTTTACTATGCAACACTATACAATCACTATGCAAACACTGTGCAAGCAAGCTCTATAAATACTCACTTCAGCTCACTTGTTGTCGTGCCTTTCAAGCTCACTTCAATTGTGAGCTTCTTTCTTTTCCTTTGTTCTTTCGTTCATCCAATTTTTTTTTTCACTAATTCTATTTTTTTTAAACTAAATCCCCTTTTTTCTTTTCTTTTTTTTTCACTAATTTTTTTTTTTTTTAGGAAAATGACAACTTTGCTTACCCATCAACCTATTGTCTTGCTTTTCAAATTCAACATTCTGCAATAATGGCTTCGAGATCAAGACATGGAGCTTCCTCTTTTCACCGCACCGTTACCTATTCGGTGAGTGGTCCTCGGGGACATATTTATGAGGTGCCTAAAGACAATCCGGATCCATTTCTCCTTTTGTTAGAGCCTGAGACGTACGTCTCATATGACGGGCACCTGGCGGTCAATATTCTATTTACCCTTTTCTGAGTTTTCTCTTTTTAGAAATTTTTCATGTCATCTGCATGTATATACACTGGTTCAATCCAAGCCCTGACGATTAAGAAAAGGGGTGGACAATGCCATTTGGAGGAGGTGATCAGGTGCGTCACCCCGGGGAATGGTGTCTGAGCACTGCTGGAGCCCACCGGCTTTGTCGACTTCTTAAGGGTGAAGACGTATGACCATGCCAATATGAACTTGATCAAGGCTTTGGCAAAGAGTTCGTAGCATACCACTAATACTTTTCATTTTGCTTCCGAGGAGATGACTTGCACTCCGCTTGACCTGTACATGATCTCGGGGATTCATTTTGGGACTCGAGCCCTAGATGTGTGCAATGACTGGAGGGTGACCTTCTCCCCTGAAGAGACCCATGATCTGATTGGCTTCGATCCTCCTAGGAATAGCATCTATGTCAATCGCACCTTTCTACATGAGAAGTTAGACTAGTTGGCCGCAGGTGACTTTGCTTCTGATGAGATCATTACTCTGTTGTGTCTGCTGGTCATTATGGGTTGTACCTTTACCCATAATATGAGGGACATAGTGGGATATGAATATCCTTGCCAGCATGGTCCACACGGATGCAAAGGACTAGTATGAATGAGAAGGTGCGATTTTGAGTATGATGTATCATGAGATGGTAGATCTGTCTCTAGGGTGCATTTCATCTGTTGGTGGGACAGATCTCATCTGGGAGGTATATATCAGATGCATTTCGATTATGCCTCTTGTTATGTTTTGTGGATTTTATTTTTGTTGTTCTGACAACTCTGTGCCACAGATTTGGGCCTATGAGTACTTCCCCTTTATTGCCCATAGGCTGATCAGGTAACAATTATAAGACTTTTTGGCTGGGGTGAGATGGGCGGAGATGAACTGGGATGCCCCTCGCAGGTATAGCCCGTTGACTACTCGGGCCTTCTTCGACCATCTGGATCCTCATCAGGTATTTTTCTCGTCTTTTACCTTCTATCCGTTGTATGTTATGACTAGTTTATCAATTTCCCATGATAGATTGCAAAGCCTTTCAGAGAGCAAATGTTGCATGCTTTTGATGGAAATTTTATGGAGGCCCTTTTCCCGCAAGCAGGCGTTATTGTGATCTCCGTACTTTTGAATATACTATATGGGCAACAAGGTCCATTTCCAAACCATAAGATCCTGGTGTGTACACCGCCCTTCGCCAATTGATATGCAGTTCAAGTATGATGTTCAGATTTCCAAAGAGTTTTTTCAATAGCATGAAGGCATATCTATATCATCATCCCAACCTGAACTACATGGTGTTCTATGCTAGATTCCTGATGCTTGAGATTACATTGCAGGGATGCTCTTCTACTGCCTCCGCCCTCCCAAGAGAGCCTATTCCCCCAGCAGTTTTCGAAGCTCCTACTGCTAACACTTGTAGTGGCCTTCTTCCTGGCTATAGCAGCGGCGACCCAAGCCATGTTCCCAACGAGACGCTCTTAGACACATAATTTCGCATACTGGAGGAGATCTTTTACTATATCCCTGGTGGCTCTATAAGGGGGTGGCATCTTCCTAATGTTGTTCGTCTGGGTACACGGCCCATCCTTGATGACATTGAGGTGTGGCTTTTTTACTTATCCTTCCTTCGAAAAGGATCCTTAGGTAGGAGTTTCATTGCATTTCCTTGTTCTTGGAAAGGATTCAAAGCATCTGACATTTACCTATTCTTTATGCAGATACCTAGAGAGTTCATCTAGCTCAATTACCTTATCTCTTGTAGGATGGAGAACGCCATTTATGGCATTCTCACTTCTACCAATTTGTTAGAGTCACAGGAATCAGGTGAGGAGGTCGCCCCTTAGAGGTGACAGAGATGAGGCTAATCTTGATTGATCGCTAGTGGTAAGGTTGGTGCTGACTTTGACTTGCTTTCTGCTTTTCTTCTGGATGACTGTGTTTGTTTGTTTTTCCTTTTTTACTCCCCCGGTGGGAGGAAGTACTCTTCGGATGACTATATCTCTATGCTCTTAGCGGGTGCTATCACTGTCTGGATGATTGAATTATTATTGTTATGCTCGGATATTATGTTTGTTGTGTTATGCATGTTTGGTGATGATTATAATGATGCATGCTTGTGTATGCATGATTTATTATGTGATTCTTCCAATGTTTCACCATACTATGAATGTGTATATGTCATGGATACATGCTTTGCAAATGGAAAATTATGAATGTATGTTATGTATGAAATTTCATGTGCAAAGAATGTAAGACCTGAGACTCGATTTTTGCTAAATTACGGCTCCATTCTTGTTGTTTTTGCTTGGCCCCGGTCCTGGAAAGATTTGAAAACATCTATGTAACACCCCAGGATTTCGTTAAATCACTAAAAACCTAGAAACTAGGAAAGTAGGAATTTAAAGAATTATGTGGAGTGCAATTAAGAAATCGGGTTAGTATATGCGATATCGGTAGGCTAATGACTTTTAGAATTTTTTAGAAATTTTAACTTAAGCAAAATTAATAGAGAACTATTTAAACATAATATTAGAAACCTAAATTATAGACTAAAAATAGTTCTAGACTTCAATTAGAAAGTGTAGGAAAATTTTAAGTATTAAGGATAAAATTATAATTTTCCTAAAAGGATAATAATTAAGACTTTGACTAAAAAAAAACAAAAAAAATTAAAATTAAAGCAAGGATGGCCGGCCATGTGATAAAATTTAGAGGTGATGGTTGTGCCAAAATTCAAGTAAGAAAAAAATAAAAGAAAAAGAAAAAAAATATATATAAGAAGCTTGAAAGGAAGATAAGGATTATCATCTTCCTTTCTTAAAAATTTACTAAGGAAAAAGAAAGAGAGAAAGAAAGAGAGAGCAAGAAGAAGAAGAAGAAGAAGAGGGAAATTCTTTAAGGTAAGTGTATGAATTAATTAGTCTTTCCATGCATATATGTATATGTGACTATGCTTGGTGTTGGTTATGTTATGGTGATGATGAAGTGACTAGGCTTGGTTGATGTGTGATGGAAAAATGAGATTTTGTAGTTGAGAAAGATGAATTGATGAGGGGAAAAGACTTAACTAGGTTAGTTCTAGTAAAAAGAAGTAAGAAATGAAAGAAGTGAAGAAATCAAGGAACCAAGGAAGACAGCCTAGGATTTAGAAAGTCCTGGAATTTTAGAGAAAAAATTGAGTAGCTTGGAGTACAAATTTGAAGAAAGTCAAAACATAAAAATTGTATCTCTATCTCTAGTTTATTTCACTAGAAAGAAGTTTAAGCTAGTTCTTTCTAGTTTCGGATATGTGAGAAGAAAAAGAAAACTGCATCCTGCAGACTTACCCTGAGAATTCATAAAGTTTAAGGTCAGTTTTGAGTATCTTAAGATCGGAATTCAAAGATAGTTAAGCATAAGAAATGTACCCTTGTGAGTCTAGTTTCATTGAAAAAAATAATTATATCAAATGGAGTTTTGTAGATGGAGTTATAGATAAAAGAGTGTACTGAACTCCTATAAAACCTAGGATCCATAAATTTGGAGAATTTAGAAAATAACTTTGAGAAAATTAAATTTTGTAAGTGATAGAGGGAAAAGTATTAGGATTGTTTAGATTTGAAATTAAATCAATTGAAGTTTAGATTATTATAAAAATAGTAATTATGAGTTAATCTTCTAAGTAAATAAGTAAATAAATATAATTATATGAAATTAACCTTTTACGTAAATATTTTGTAATATGTAAAAGAAGAAGAGGACTTTCA
>CATKHJ010868653.1:0-11152 GCA_949750685.1 Vernicia montana
TTCTGGAAATCTTTACAAGATGCCTTGGGTACAAGATTAGACTTCAGTACAGTATTTCATCCTCAGACGGATGGTCAGTCTAAAAGAATAATTCAGACATTGGAGGATATGCTTCGAATGTGTATACTTGACTTTGGAGGTCATTGGGATTGGCACTTGCCATTGATTGAGTTTGCTTATAATAATAGTTATCATGCCAGTATTGAGATGGCTCCTTATGAGGCTCTGTATGGCAGATAGTGCAGATCCCCAATTTGTTGGGAGGAAATTGGAGAGAAACAGTTGGCAGGACCTTACTTGGTTCAGATCACTTCAGAAAGTGTTCCTGTAATCTGAGAGCGGTTAAAAACTACCTTTAACAGACAAAAGAGCTACGCGGATCCAAGGCGTAAAGATCTTCATTTTGATGTGGGTGATTTTATTTTCTTGAAAGTTTCTCCTATGAAAGGAGTAATGAGATTTGGAAAGAAAGGAAGTTGGCACCAAGGTACATTGGTCCATATGTGATTTTAGAATGAGTTGGAACAGTTGCATACCATTTGGACTTGCCATCAGACCTTTCACATGTTCATCCTGTATTCCATATCTCCATGTTGAGGAAGTATATTTCTGATTCTTCTCATGTTTTACAGCCACAAGAGATTCAAATTAGTGAAAAATCTGTCTTATGAGGAAGTTCCTGTAGCTATAGTGGATTTTCAGATTCGCAAGCTTCATTCTAAAAAAATACCTATGGTTAAGGTAATGTGGCGTAATTACACTACTGAAGAGTATACGTGGGAGGTAGAAGCCGATATGAGAGTGAAATACCCTTATTTGTTTTGGGCTAATTAATTTGTTTTGAAATGTAATATTTTTAATGTTTTTAGTGTTTATGTAATAATGTATATTATCCTTATGAATTACTGTTTTGTTTAAATTCGAGGACGAATTTATTTAAGGGGAGAAGATTGTAATACCTCGAATTATAAATTAATTTTGGGTAATTATTTTTGTAAAGTAAATAAATAAATTTAATTATTTAAAAGTTAAATTTATTTAAATTAATTTTTAGATTATTATATATATATATATATATATATATATATATATATATATATATATATATATATATATATATATATAAGATAAGAAGGACAGAAAAAAAAAAGAGAAACAGGAGAGAGAAGGAGGCAAATCGAGAGAGAGAGAAAGAGAGAGAGAGAGAGAGACAGAACGAAAAACTGCCCAGAACGCCGCCTTCCGGTCACCGAAGCACGACACGCGCTGGACAACCAGAAAAGGGAGGAGAAGACGCTTCCAACAGTGTCCAGCCGGTCGCCGTCCGCCGCCGCACGCATCGCAGAGGTGATTTTCTGCCAGCAGAATTTCGAGCTTTATTTTATTGACTTTTCGACCTCCGTTTCCGACGATTCTCATACCGTTGGACTCCTTATCTCGTAAGCTTCAATTCAGTATCTCATTTGCGAATTATGGTGAACGTTTGAATTTTTGCCTAATTACGGTGTAATTTCGGATCTGACGACGCGTCTTTTCGGCAATCTGCAGGCCGAAAAAATAAGTGGTGCATATTTTCGGTATCCACGCTTCGATACGAAATATTGACACCAATTTCGCCGCTATCCGACACCGTTGATATTTTCAGATGACTTTTCCGGCGACTCTCCGATAAGTGCGCCTGACAGTCCGAAATTTATCCCTGATGATTAATTTAGTATCAGAATGATTTATTTCAGCGTATCAGAATTGTTATGAATTTAGATAGTTAATTGTAATTAAAATTCCATTCCTGATAATTTGTTTATATTTCATTTTCTAGACCGTCCAGGACCGTCATCTGCAGCTCCAAGTCCTAGTCACTGACCGACTTTGATTCTCGACGCCTGTGTTGTGAGTGATTCTAATATATTTTCCTGCCTTCCATGCATCTACATTTATCATATGAATATATATTATATAATTATGCATTATGAGTAATTATTGAGTATTCTGGTACATGTATGTGAATGATTTATTAATTATGTGTTGCATAATTATTGTGGATGCTGGATGGTATTGGGATGACACAGGGATTACTAGGAATGTGAATATGATATATAATGGATGAGTTTTGACTGGTGTATGACAGTTCAGGAGCTTGCTCATCGCTCACTGCTGCCAGTCGGGTCGCTGCATGGCTTTGGCTAGAGACAGCTGGTACCCTATGTATTGAATTTTTAAAGTAATTTCAGTTGGACACAGAGAGCCAAGGTGGGGGTCGGCTCCCCATATTGATGTTTAGTATGATTCCTGTGGACTGATTCCCATCCTTGTATGAGATTATATATTAACTTGTATATGTGACACGTTGCATGAGCATTAATGATACAATGACATTAGGACATCAGGTTTGTATATTGGTTGGTATCACTCACTGAGCTGAGGCACTCATTCCTATCTCACTACTTTTTTTTTCAGGTTGCAGGATGAGTTACTACTGTTGAGTTTCCCTGCCATCTCCTCCGGCAGTGGATTTTATAAATAAATGTTATTGTGTGTAATAATAAATTCTAGAATTTTCGCAATTATAGTAGATTTTGTTTGTATCTATATTATTGTATAATTATTTGTGATGTCAGTATTATGAGTTATGAGATAGTCTGCTGAACAGGAACCTGATAAGATGTGATAGATTGATATATTATAATGTTGATACAGATTCTGTTAGCAGGTGGACCCTTAGCCCCTGAGATATGATTCTATGGTATATTCTTTGATGATTTGATATGTCAGGCTGATTACGAGTTCTGGAAGCCTTAAGTTTTCCCGTACTCTAGTGCCGGTCACGTGCCTATAGAGTCAGGGCGTGACAAATCACATTATTCCTTTAACATCTATGGAGCTTATTAGAATGACTATAACATATATATATATATATATATACACACACACACACACACATTAATTGAACTTTACATTAATTAAACTATCCTCAAGTGAAGAATTATGCTTGAGGGATCTTCCTTGCTCACTATATTGCTTACCTGAAAAACATTTGTCAACAACTAATGAGAAATCTCAGTGAGTAAAAAATATACTACCATACTTATGAGACTAGGTATTTCAAGACTAGTAGTTCATATCACTTAATTTATACATATCTTGTAAATTAGGAGGCATAAGTGTTTCACAATGAAACAAACTTTTTAGAATTCAGGTGTTTATAATCATATAATCATATAATCATATAGTGGCATATAATCATATAGTTTTGGAGTTTAATAATTCTTTATACATATTAATTTAGGGAAAGCATATATGAATATATAGAGTTTGGAATGGAAGAAAATATATATAAATAGAATTTAGAAATTTAGTAAATTTTATACAATTGTGCTTTGGATTTGCGTATACAAAGGGATCTTCAAATTTAGTATTTATAATCAAGTAAATTGTGGAACTAATGATTTATATACAAGAGGGAATTCTTGAATCAATTTCGGTATACAATAAGTTTGGAATCGATAACAATGGTTCGGTATTATGTCTATAATGAATCTTGAATCAATGAATCATGTCAATCAATAGACTTGGGAACAAT
This sequence comes from Vernicia montana, assembly GCA_949750685.1. NCBI lineage: Eukaryota > Viridiplantae > Streptophyta > Magnoliopsida > Malpighiales > Euphorbiaceae > Vernicia > Vernicia montana. Next base: position 3,581 of record CATKHJ010868653.1, read on the forward strand.
AACATGTATTCAATATCTTTAGCAGAAATCAATCAATCAATCGATGAATTGAGAATAGAGGTACATATGTCTTAACGCTCCCCATGAAATAAAGATACATGCTCATATGCATCCCCGAAAGTTGAGGCATATGACATATTCACAATGAACAATGTAACAATAGAGGCAGAGACTCATCTTTGGAGCATGCCACAATACCACTACGCAAGATTGATCAAATTTCACAGCTAGGACACCATTACCTTTCCTAGCTAGGGCTTGGATAATTTACCTTATCCATGGGTACACTGTGTACAATGTTTGATATTTTTCTCCACATCAGATTGGGGATTTCTACTTTAGGTCATTTAGGTCATTCAATAATCAATAACAATCAATGAACATCAATGATTATCAATAAGAATAGGTCTTCAATGGTTCAATTCAATGTTATGGGACAATCAATGTCTTGATTCAATACAATGGTTCAATCAATATAATGGGTCATATATACTTCATGTATGAAAGGGAAACATAGATATTATATATATAATTATATATATATGTATTAATAATCATTTAGGATTTTGTGAAGAAGTAGGCATTTCCAATTCTTGATACAATCATATATTAATGGTAGTTTAAGCAATAGTTGTGTATACATTTACATATAGACTTTATAATCTTTTATGGAATCTCAAATGATTCTCATGAAGGAAATATCAATAATTTGATTGAGATATAATTATAGATCTTTTAAATATGAATTTCATTATTTATAGTTCAAATGATCAATTATTAGGATCTTTAAGATTTGGAAGAACACTTAATGATAAGTGCATAATTAGATTTTATCCCTTGTTCTTATTGTGTTTTTGTCATTAAATTGAGTTTAATTTGTTTGTTAAGTGTGTTATCAGAATAATTTGAGTGATTAATTTGTGTTATCAGCAATACCTACAATCCTGGTTGGAGGAATCATCCAAATTTCTTTTAGAATGACCAGTCCAATGTGAGACCACAATATGGATTCCAACCCCAACCTCAGTAAGAGAAGAGCAATTTGGAAGAGATGTTGGGAAAATTTATTGTAGCTTCGGAGACTAGATTTCAAACCACAAAGACAGCTCTGAGAAACTAACAGGTGTCCATTTATAATCTGGAGAATCAGGTTGGGCAAATTGCAAAAGTACTATCTGAGAGATCTTAAGGCAGTTTACCCAGCAATACTGAAGCTAATCCTAAGGAGAAACTCAAGGCCATTACATTGAGAAGTGGGAAGGAGTTGAAGACTCTTGAGAAGCAAAATGGCAAACTAGATGTTGAGGATGATGATGCCAATGATGAGGAAATTAAAGAGAAATAGAAAGTGGAATCTATACCTGTGGTTAAGGAGTTCCAACCACGCATTCCATACCCTGCGAGGTTGAAGAAGGACAAAATGGATGAACAATTCGATAAGTTTCTCGAACTCTTTAAACAATTGTATATAAATATTCATTTTATGGAAGCTCTTTTGTAAATGTCGAAGTATGCTAAATTCCTTAAGGAGCTGCTTACCAACAAAAGGAAACTTGAGAAGGTGTCAATGGTTCAACTATCTAAGGGTGTTCAACACTCATTCAAAAGAATCTACCTGAAAAACTCAAGGATCCATGGAGTTTTACTATCCCTTGTCTCGTAGGTAGTTTAGAGATTAATAAGGCACTAGCTGATTTAGAGGCTAGCATTAATGTTATGCCCTACAAAATGTTCAAAAAATTAGGTCTAAGTGAACCTAAACCAACATGCATGAGTATTCAATTAACTGATCGGTCTATCACTTATCCTAGGGGTATAGTTGAGGATGTGTTACTGAATGTTGGTGAATTTATATTTCTTGTGGATTTTGTAATATTGGATATTGATGAGGATGTTGATGTATCACTTATCCTAGGTAGACCATTTCTAGCTACTGCTAGAGCTGTTATTGATATGCATGATGGTAAATTGATACTTAGGGTATGGAATGAGCAGATGGTGTTGCCAATATCCAATGCTATGAAACATCCACTTGCACTTGAAGATGTGGATGCTTGTAATGATGTGCTTGTAATGATGTAATTAATCTTGAGACTTTAAATTTTATTTCTAACATTGTTTATAAGGATCCTTTGGAGTTATGTCTTGTGTAGGGATAGGAAGATATTGAGACACCTGAGACCATTGAGCATGTGGCCTATCTTGAGGCTACCGAGCCATGGAAAAAGAGCAAGGCATTTGAGCACATTGAGATGCCAGGGGTGAAAGAATGAAATCATCCATTATTGACCCGCCGAGTTTGGAGCTCAAGCAATTCCCTTCTCATTTGGATGAATGGAGATTGACGGCCTATGATAATGCCCGAATGTACAAGGAAAGAATTAAGCAATAGCATGATGCTCGCTTTAAGCAGAATCGGGAGTTTCATGTTGGTGATCAGGTCTTGTTAAATAACTCTCGGCTTAGACTTTTTCCTGGTAAGCTAAAATCTAGATGGTCAGGACCGTTTATAGTGAAATAAGTCTTTCCTTATGGAACTGTGGAACTTACTCACCCTGAAAAGGGTGACTTTAAGGTGAATGAGCAAAGATTAAAACTTTATTTTGAGGGTGAGGTAGAAAATGCTAAGGAGATCCTTCATCTCCGAGTTTTGGATTGAGAAATCGCTCCTAACCGTTAAAGAAGTGCTGAATAGGAGGCAACCCATTGTTGTTTTAGTTTTTCTTTGATTTTGCTTGTTTTTGTTTTTGGGTGATTTAACCTTTGGTTAAGTGTTTTTGCAGGAAAAATGGATGAAAATGCTTCAATTTTGATGAAGACATAAGAGGACATGCCCGTGTTCTAAGAGAATGATATTTTCAGGTTCGCACATAAAGCTACACGCTCATCAACACAGTTAGGTACATGGGCGTGTTCAGTAAAATATTCTTCAGCTTTCATTTTTTGTGTATTGAAAGTTGCGCACCCAAATCATGAATCTATTCATGTGCAATTTCAGGGCAATACTCTTTTCTCTCTCTCTTTTTTTTTTTTTTTTTTTTTTTTTATGTTCTTTATCTATAACACCTTGAGGACAACGTGTTCCTTAAGTGTAGGGGGATTATTTAAGGGTGTACATTATGGGTTAGTAAATTGAATTGAGATAGTAGTATGAAGTGATATCAACTCTCTTAATGGATGAATTTTCATTTAAATGACAATAACTTGCTGATGCGTTGCTTGATTGACTTAATCATCTATCAAATATTGGATGTGGTAGTCATGTTAAGGAGTTTGTTTAATAGATTTGAGTTTGAACTCTTAGTTAAATTTTTGTGCTTATTTTATTCCATTGTGATTTTTGTTGAGATTTGGTAGAAATTCCTAATATCTTAAGAAAAACTTGATTATTTCTCTTGGAATATAAAGTGAGTTGATGTGAATGAGCAAAAAGAGCTTTAAATTTTAATCTATTCCACTGTTCTTGACTCATTAAAATCCTAAAGTTTAGATTATGAATAGTGCTAGTTTCCATTTGAAATTGTGATTCTACCTGAGTAACTGAGGGTCAGCATCACAAATGTTTACACTCGTATAAAAAGGCTAGTACGATAATTCAAACAAGGTCTTGCTCCAGTAATTCATTATAAATTAAAAGAAAAAACAAGGAAATGGTCAGTTACCTAGGAGAAAATCTTTATAGATCTACTTTGCTTTAATTTTGGTCGTTATGGAATAGTTTGCACAAATCTTTAACTATGTAGTTTAGACTCGACAATTTGTGGAATTTGACATAAAAATCTCTTGATATGACTATCATGTTTGAGAATGGTATTTGATTAAAGATTTTGAACTTTCATGATGAGTGAGTTGTTGTCTATTTTAATGAATTGTTCTGACGTTGAGAAAGGAAATTTTATTTCGAACTGATATCTTGATTTAATTTGCTTGAGGACAAGCAAATATTCAAGTGTGGGGGGATTTGATAAGTGCATATTTAATTAGATTTTATCCCTTGTTCTTATTGTATTTTTGTCATTACATTGAGTTTAATTTGTTTGTTAAGTGTGTTATCAGAATAATTTGAGTGATTAAGCTGATTTGGAGACTATGGATTGATTTGTTTGGAAATTGCAAGGCTAAGGAGCAAATTTAGCGAATTTCGGGCAAAGAATCAGAGATACAGTAGCCTACACGCCCAAGTACAAGCCCATGTACTAGGGCTTATACCTACCCCTGTACCTGGGTGTATTGCAGCCCACGTAGGAAGATAAACGCCAACACACCCTAGTACATGCCCATGTACCTACCCTTGTACCTGGGTGTATTGCAGCCCACGTAGGAAGATAGACGCCAACACACCCTGGTACAGGGCGTGTACACGAAAGTTACACCTTTAAAATAAAGTTTTGAAGAGAAAGGAGGGGAGCGGGTGGATTCTTTTGAAGGGTTTTCTATACCTAGAGAACTTTTGGAGAAAGAAGAGAGGGATCATAGTCGAAATCAAGGTGAAGAACAAGACTCGAGCGGATTTGAAGGAGGTGATTTAAGATCGAAGAGAGGATTTTCAAGAACTTTTCTATGGATTGTTTGATATTTCTTTACCTTCTTTCTTATTCATTGTTCTTTAGATTTACCATGAACTAAACTCTATTTATCTGGATGGGATGAACCCTAGTTTTGATTGTATGGATTGAATGATTGAGTTTTTAATCAAATCATCTTTGAGTTGAGTTATATTCATGATTTATAATGATAAAATCTGATTAACAATTGTTAGCTTGTTGATTTGATACTTGATTTCTTATTAAGGTGTAGAGATACCCTTGATCTGATATGATCACTCATGAATATTGGGGATTGCTTGGGACACTAGAGATAGGTTTACAAAAACCTTTGGCTCTAATTCCTTGACCTTAATCCTTTGTCTAACCAATTGAATATGAAGAGATTCTATTTGATTTCCTTAGGGAATAGGGGATTAATTCACTTGAGAAAGGTTTAATTCTAATTTTAGGATTGTCAACTTGATTCATTGTTTGATTTGATTGATCTCGTTATTCATGAAATACATGAGAAACTAGGGGGAGTTTCCATCTAGATATCTAATTCATTAATTAATTCTTTTTGATTTCGTCAATTTACTGTAATTAATTTATATAGTTTAATTTTCAATTTAATTTAATTTTAGTTTTCTGTGGAATTTAATTTACTAGACAATAGATAACATTTGAGCTAATAATTATATAGTTTCCCTGTGGGATCGACCTCTTTTGTGCTATACTACCCGAATGATAGGTGCGCTTGCCTGTAGCTAGGGTATAATAGACTTAGAGTTTATTTAACCTGGTGGAAGTATAAAATTGAACATCACTTAACAATGTTTAACATATTTGAAGTATTAATTATAGGCTTGTTTCATGTAATGGCATATGGCCCAATATAACTTGAATAGACACAATGGCTTCATATAAATGAACAATATAATCAATATAATCCATGAGACAATATGAATTATTTTATAATTCAACAAATTACAATCACTTTATACTCTCAATTTCAATTCCAACATCACATTCTTCATAATTCATAATTCATATCATTATAATAACATTCTTCTTTTGTTAACATCATATATAACATATCATATACAAATTTAGTACTTAATACCATCATTAAGACATAAACATTAATGACAAAAATTATAGTCCAAATATCCCACATACTACACTCAAAATGACCATGTAGCTCTAGACCAAATTTAAAATTACATGAATATTTTGAATCAAAATAATAAAATAAGACTTTTTTAGCTTAGTATTTCTCAAGTGAAGAAGAAACTTGAGAATTACCTTGCTCATATCTGTCAATTATCTGAAAAACATTATAAACCACGAAGTGAGAAAAATCTTAGTGAGCAAATAATCCACTAATGTGATATGCAGGTAAGAACAAGGACAATGATAGGTATTGATATCTAATAATCTCATTATGAAATGGCATTTACGAGATTATGGAATGGCATTTAAGAATCTCATATAAATTTTAGTAGAAATCAAATAGTTTAGAAGCAGAGTACTTCTCACATATTCACATATAAAAAAAATGGAGCAGCGGCTTATGCCTTGCTTACTCCCACATATAACACACATAGAGCATAAGACTGATAAGGTATTACGGCTAGGATCACCCCTCCTAACTGAGATTCAGATGCATACACCCCATCCGTGGGTTTTCTATTGTGCACACAGTCTGATGTATTACCCACATCAGTCGGGGATTTCTACTTGCAATTGGAATCTCATATATCACATATGACATATATCATTTGGCATTGTTCAAGTCACAAAAAGCACATAAGGTCAATTTCGATAGCAAATAGATTCAAGATAATGTGATTAATTTGAGTCAATAATTGGACGAACATTTTCAACAAGAAACCCTAGCAGCACTTATAACAATGAATTTAGGTTTAATCAATCAAATAACTCATAATTTGCTAGGGTTTTTCAATAATTGAAGAATTTAGTAATATCAACAATTATAGGATTTTCATATCCAAAGGGGTTTTGCAAAAATCAAAGAAATGCAATGGAATACACATACCATATTAGTAAATTATTTACTCACCTTAACTCCTACACTCCTTGAGCTCTAACACAAACAGAAGGGATGGTCGTGTACTTCTTGATCACCTTCTATATCTTGATTATCTCTTTGCTCTACACCAATTATTATTCATTTAAGTTACACTTTGTATATTGACATATAATATTCAAATAAGCTAATTCTTATCCTAACTTCTCAAATGCTAATCCAACAACTTAACTGAAAATCTACTTTTATATAACTTTACTATTAACTAATCAACTCATATCTAGCACCTGAAAATTAATTTATTCATATAACGAATACTATTTTTTTAAGTAACATATACATATTTACATGTATTGGTCGAATGGCTTAGGGTTAAATTACCTTAGTTCACATTTTCATTTCTTAGTTTCTTTATATATATATATATATATATAATTACTCTCATACTTACTTAATTCATATATAAAAGCAAAGCAAATTAAAAACTAGAACCTTAAGATTACTGATAACTCTATTTTCTTAAAGTTATTTTACCTATTTAAACTCAAATTTTGGTTCAGTTCTTGAGATTTTAATAATATTATTACTTATTTTGAAGAATAAATAATTCTAACAATTTAGCAATAAATTATTAAATATTTTTAGTATTTTATTTTATTTTGACATTAATGATGCAGGCGATGATATCATGTTATTAATGATGCAGGCGATGATGTCATGATATTAATGATGCAAGTAATGATGTCATGATATTAATGATGCAAGCAATGATGTCATGATATTAATGATGCAAGTAATGATGTCATAATAATAATGATGCAAGTAATGATGTAAGATGGTAGAAAAAGAAGATGAAAATTTCCTATAAATAGGCATTACCACCCTTCCTTCAAATCATCAATTCAATCCTTCATCATTCAATCAATTAGATAGATTTATATTTTCTTAGTTTCATTTCTTTTTATTTTCATTTTGTTGAAGAAGAGAAGTTTTGGA
>CATKHJ010868760.1:0-22959 GCA_949750685.1 Vernicia montana
TGTGGTACTAGAAATAGACTTACAAAATTCTTTGGTTAAATTGTTCTTTATTTTAATGCATGATCTAATCAATTATATTTGAGACGAGAGTCCTCATATTCTTGTTTAGAGATTAGAGATTAATACGCTTGAGAAAGGTATTAATCTAATTTATTTAGAACACCAATTCAGTTTTATATTTAATTCAATTGAGTTGTTATTTATGAAATATATGTCGAGTCTAGGGGGATTCAATATCTAGGTCATTCTCATCATTGACTTTAAGTGCAGAAATTAGTTCTTCATTTCTCAGCTGAATTCTTTAATTTAATTATTTACTTTTAGTTTAATCATCATTCAACAAATTTTGATTCACTAAACAATTATTGACATTTGAGCTAATACTTGATTCTTGTTCCCTGTGGAACGATACTTTATTCACTCTTTACTACTTGAGTGACTCGTACACTTGCGATAGCACTGTGTTACTTAAAATAACACATCACAGAGATTTAATGTTATGCATAAGTTCTGTTTGATTGGTGAGCCCATAATTTTTTATTTATGATAATTATAGTTGTTTTTTTTCAGTTTTATTGGTTAGTACTTAATCAAACTTGGTATGATTTCCTAAAAAAAAAAAAAAAAAAAAACTTGGTACGAATTTTAAAACCCTTTACGTTTCCGTTCTATAGTGACAGTGACGTGACCTTAAAGTCGGTTTGTGACTATTTTCTTCCAAAATAAATTTCCTTGACAGCATGGAACCCAAAAATAGAGTGATTGAGGGTATAAACGTAAATACACAACAATTTTGAAAATAAAATGTATAGATAAAAAGAGGCGGGCTCTCTCTCTCCCTTTCTTTCTTTCTAAAGATCGCTGAAAGGGAAAAACTCAAATAACAGAGAAAATTGCTTCAGGTAAGTTATTTAATTTTAACTTGTTATTAAGTCCAAATGCTATATATTGAATTTGATCTGAATTTCAAACACCCAAACTCTTGACAATTTAAGGTTTGAAGTTCGGTTTAAGACTGAAAATTAGGGTTTACGAAACATTCGTTCAGTTTTTAATTTTCTCAAATTCAATTGATTCAGTATTTGAGAAAGAAAAAAACTATTTGGTAATGCTGATTTTTTTTTTGTTTTTTTCTTTAATTTTAGTTGAAATAGAAATGAGATCAGCTGGGTAGTAATATTACGGAACAGGAAGGAAACAAAATGGTAGCTGCCAAGGTGTATATAAAAGACCCACAAACTGTAAGTATATATATATATATTTTTTAATTTTCTTTTTTAAGCTTGCGCTTTCTTTTGAATTTGCAGGAAAAAGTTCAAATGGGCATCGATCAAATCACTGCAGGCGCCCGCTATGCTGATAAAGGTTTAATCATATCCTTTCACTTAAACTTATTATTTTATATTCTTCAATGTCTTCTGTTCTTAGTTCTTTTTCTTTTATAATTTGCAGCTGCTAGGAATTTTAAAATTTATTCTGATAATGAAAAGGTTAAGGCTGATGTCAGTAGCGTGTAAGTGTAGCTTGGATTATGTTTTTTTTTTTTCCCCATGAAAGTTTTATTATTTTCCGTGATTAGTAAGGGTTATTATTATTATTTTTATCTTATTTTCCAGCATATCTATTAGAAAGAACCTTGTGCCTGCAAGGTATGTAATGCTACGGACAGGCTTTATTCATTACATTTTGCCATTTATAAGTAGTACTAAAATAGAGGTAACAACAATTGGGAATCTGGGTTTGTAGCTTATACTATAAGAAAGACAAATTCATTACAAACCAAGTATCTTTATGAGGTTCAACTTAATAGTTTTTACTTAGGATCTATAATTAGAAAATAGAACAGTAGAATCGTGTTTCTGAGATTTTTACAATAGTTGGAGGTATCATATTTTTTTATCTTAGGATTTTTCTATATTGAAAAATTGCTCTTTGGTTTGCTTGATGTTATTTTCTGACATAAACTGGTAACCTCAAATTTGTCATGGTTTTCTTATCCCTCAAATTTTCTTCATCGAACCATCAGAGAATTAGAGTATTGGAAGTAACTGTTTTCATTCTTTTAAAATTTTTCCTAATGTTATCATTGAATGAAATTCCATAGAAGGATATCAGTACCACTTAACAAAGGAGCTCTTCTGACCACTGCAACTGATTCTAAGGTAATTACATATTCATTCTTTTGTTGGTGCTTCCTAGTTTTAGTTGTGTTTTTGCTGAGAATGTAAATAATTGCTTCAAACTACGGAAAGTCCTAAAACTACAAAAAGCAGCTCAGTCATCTACACCATCTTCGTTTGTTAGAACATCTACGGCAGCACTTTTTTAAGTTCTCAATCTTACACTTATCTGTGACTTTTAAGGTAAAGAGGCCTTCAAAGTTTGCACTTGCAGGGAAGTTCAAAGGCAAGACTGTTAGTTCTGGTATGCTTTCAATTTAAGCTTTGAAGTTGTAGTGCAGACAATTGAGTTGTAAGTTTTCAAACTGTTGTTGCACTTTTATATTGGACCTTTTCAGTAAATCAAGATTTCAATGCCAGAAGAAAAGCATTGTCTGATGTAACTAATGCCTCAAGCAGCTTCTCAAGGAATGTTGTGTGTGATGGCTCCAAACCAATGTGAGTGCCTCTATTTGAAGTGTCATACTTCATTTTTTATTCGAGAGGAGTATTTATGCCCACCGTTTGGAAGTGCCTTGTTCACAACTTACGTGGGATGATAGGATCATTTTTGTTCTTTGCATGGGGTAACAATTTCCCAAGAGTTTTTATACTTATGAGATTGAGAAGCTTTATCAATTTAGAAAAAGCTGATTGTTGTTAATAACTTTGCATACAAGATTAATTTGTGAAACTGAGTCATTTAGATATGCATGCTTGCTGGACAAACCCCTTTCTTGTTCTCTCTCACTTTGAGTTTTGAGGAAAAAAAAAAAGGAAAGACATTTTATTTTCTCATACAGTGGATATAAAAATTAATAAACTGTTTATGAAGTGGATGGGACCATATCTGTTCCTTTCTCTTTTTCTTGTCTCTAGAAACATAATTTCTTTTGGGCATTCCATGTTTGAGCAACATTTTCCTTTTCCAGGTTAATATAGTATGTAAATTATGTATAGACAACTAAGGTTATGAATTGTTTTCATGTTTCATTTTTCTTTCAAATTTTGTCTTACATCTGATGCTGGTTAATGTTGGTGCTGTTTTTTGTTTATCATCTATTTTTTTTAGGATTTCAGTGGGTCCAGGTTCCAGGGCTGTGAATATCTCATCAAGAAAATGTTCAATGGTATGGAAAACCAAATGGTGGGATAAATGTTTAATTAACTAATTTATTTCTTTTTATAGCATGTTAGATTTTCTTTGCCGTTTCATTTCATTTTTTATACTGCTTTTGTTTGCCTTTATTAGTGCTAACCTGGAAATTATGAAATAGCACCTTTAAAGCAGCGCATTGCTAAAATTATCTAGTTAAATTAGTAATATGATTTACCTTTGGCTTCTAGATACAATATTGCTTCCCTCAAGCTTCAACTCTACTTGACTCAACTAAGATTTTGTTATGGCCCCTTATTTGAGATTGAGTTACAGGTCTTGTATTACTGTGTCAAGAATGAGATCAATTAGTGTTTGGTGTTTGATTTTTTGCCTTTTTTTTAACTTAATGTTTAACAATCAGGAATTAGGAGCCCATTGTGAGAGAACTCTTCAATCTCTTCAACTGTAAACTAAGTTGGAGGAAATAATGCTTGTCCTTTCATTCATCATGAAATAATTTATATTAGTGTTGAATACGATAACTGATAAAATAACTACTTCCCCCACTAACTCACTACTAATGCATAAAGATAGCAACAAAAAAGGAACTCAAAAACAACTGAACAGAAACAAGAGAAGAAGTAACTGCTGCTATTAACTCATGACTTGGCTTCAGTCTGCTTTGCTTTGCCATTTCCTCTCTTATGCCCATGTGTGAACCTTTGTAGAGTAGACTGACCAAATGGCTCAATTCTCAACTTGCCTGCTACATCTCTAGCAGATATTTTTTCCCTTCTTCTTGTTCTCATTCTCCTTCATTTGGTTTTTGAAAGGCTTGGACTATGAAGCAATTACAGTAATTATATTTGTGAGTTTCCATAAATATGTTTCTTGTGTACTCTGGTTGTCAATTTCTCTTCATCATCTTAGTTGAATGATGAAAAATTGTTGTATGGCTAGTAAATATCATGATTATTCTCATCCTTTTTAATTAGGGAAGAGCGAATACAAGTCAAAGAGTCGGTGACTTTCAAGTTACAAGGAAAGGTGACTTGCCATAGACGTATTTTCATGATTTCTGAATTGCATTGCATTGGGTACTAACTGCTTCTGGACAATAGGTGCTAAAGATTTAAGTGGCTCTTCAGATGGTCTGAAGACCAACACCAAGAATCCTGGCCGTGAATCTGTTGTTAATAACAGAAGGTATTTGTAATTTCGTTTTTCATTTTTCTTATTGATATTGAATTATTATCACTCTGGGGTAGGACCTGAAATCTGTTGTACTGATGACACTTTTTGCAACTCTCTTATGCGACCAAATATTTACTGGAACTTCATTTGTGAAGAAGTTTCTAAATTATGTTCTCTTACCTGTCAGGAGTGCAAGGAATTCACTTGTATCAATGAGGTTTGTGAATCTGTACATTTTAATTTTTCACTACAATGGTAACACATTGCTTGTTGATGTGACTTCTTGTTACCCATTTCCACTTGAAGGAAGTCTCTACCAGCGCTAAAGGCAGTGAATCAAGCAGATACACGTCATACAAAGGTTGTTGTAATCTCATTATATACATTGTGTTTTTTTTTTCTTCATCTAAAAGAAAGAAATAGAATGATAATGGAAAAACGAAAGGATGACAACTACTGTGTAGAATTATGATTTCTTGTATTCTCATTTTGGGTTCATCTGATTGATAGCCCTTTTTTTTTCTCTCTTCATTTTGCCTAAGAACAATGATGAAGGTTCAGAGAAAGCTAAGAGAAATAGTGGGTTTTTTGGTAAGATGCAGTGACCAATCTTTCTATAGTGCATGTGTTGGCAGTTTATTGAACAAGATGTGTGTATTTTCCCTTTTATCTTTTTATCCTCCTATTTTTGGCTTCAGGTAAGGCTAAAATGAGTAATAATGTAGTACCACAAGTGAGCATTTGTAGGACCCATCTACAGAGGAACACAATGAGTGATGGCTTCTTAACAAGGTGAGTAATAACAACCTTTAATGCAATTTATTATTTTTCAGATATTGCCACTTGTACTTTTAACTTGTATTTACACAAATAAAATTGCTACATTATCCTTGAACTTCAGTTTATCTATTGTTGTCGTGTTTCTCATAGTTTTAATTTAACATCTTGCTTCACAAATCAAAGCATAAGATCACGAAGATAAATACATGAATTACCTTTGACTTACACTTTATTGTTAAATTTTCCTTAAATTCTTCTTTCCCTTCTGTACATCATACATTACTGTTTTCCTAATACTTTGAGTCTAACATCTTCAGATTACAAGCCATAGCATAACATTACAAAGACAATTACATAAAAATTAGCATTGGCTATACTTTTATCTTTAAATTGTGAGCAGTTTATTAATATTACCTTGTTGAATCAGATCTTAGAAATTTTCTTGGTTTTTACAAGTTGATGATTGCACAACACATAGAATAATTAGTTTGCATATTTGTGATTGGGGCTCCCAGGGATCAAACTAATGTAAACACACATGGTTGGCCCCGGAAATTTATAAAGGTATGTAGCATTTCCTATTTCTCTTCTCTGTTTCTTTTTTCTTTTCTCAAAACTACTATGCTCTTTTTTCTTTAGAACCAGTTCATGTTTGCTTTATTTGCATAATTGCATTTGCATTGTTTCTTGTAATTAATAGAACAGCTTTATTTATTGTGATGATTATCATTTGTTTCACAGTTAGGAAATTTGTTGCTAGTCTCTTGATGTCTTAACTTTTTAATGCACAGAGTAATACAGATGTTTATGGCTCCTCTTACGTTATAAGAAAAGCTGTCAGGATTAATTGTGGTGGAACTCTGAAATCATTATGGAATGGTTTAAAAAACTGTTTCCCTCTTATTCAATTCAATGGTAACACAGTAACAAGTACTCAAACAACACATTCTTGATGGGTATGAGGCATAATATAACAATTGGTGTTGGATATAGTTTTTAACTGAATCAGAATAAGTTCAGCATCAAATTTCATGGCAATTGTGATCAAGGTTTTCTGTGTACCTTAGGTTTGTGGTATTAACTTTTCTTATTTGCTTATATTGCATACATTTAGGGCTTGTTTGGTTCACCTTGAAATCGGAATCCAAATGGAAATGAATGTCTAAGGGTCCGTTCGGAATCATTTTCTATTTTCTATTTTTTGTTTTTCAAAAACAAAAACAAGATTTTGAAAATCAAAATTTTTTATTTTTGGTTTTCTGTTTTCTATTTTCAAAATGTTTCTAGATAAACATTAAAAAAATAAAAAATAATAATTTTTTAAAAATATTTTTTAATACTTATTTTTTTGAAATTTGAAAAAAAAAAAACAGAAAACAGAAAACTGCAGTGATACCAAACGCCTCCTAAGGTTATAGATTCCTATTCCAAGTTTATTTTTAAATAATTAAATAGAATTTATTAATTAGATTAGTAAATAATAATTATATTTAAAAATATTTATCATATCAATAGAAATTGAAGTTATTCAAATGTAAAAAGATCAAAAACATTTTAGATTATTTGTGAACCAAAGCAAAAAATTGGAATCCTATTCCAAGAATTGCATTCCATTCCCAATCCCAGAGTGACCAAACATGTTCTTAATGAATGGGATAACTAAAATAACTAATGTTGATGGTAAAGTGGGGGAAAAAGAATTGTCATCAGAGTAGGAGGAATGGTATTTTGGTTTCTGAACTTGGACCAGTTTGAGACAAACCTTTAACCAAATCCTTTACTAATCTGTTTCAATTTATATGTATTATCTTGATATAGCTTTTTCTCTCCATTCCCTCTTTCATATTATACTATATTGGTTGACATTGAGTTTGATTCCTGCTACTGAATAGCACCAAGGCCCATTGATTCTATGACCAAAATAAAGTGTATAAAGCCATGCAAAGTTTATTCTTGTTCTATTCCTAGATATGTCTTTAGCAAAGACATCCATAAATATTGTTTAGCTACTCTTAAAAGAAAATCCTAGTATAAGTCCATAATCACTACATAGATGAACCTTGGTTTGGAGAATTTAAGTTGGCTTTAGGGTAATAGGACTCGCAGTTACTGCATGTGATCAAAGGCTGAGGTTCTGGCCGCTGGTTGTTGGAACAACATGAGCTGCTAGGCCTCGATTCGGAAAGATGAAGGTTCCAAAAGCAGAAAATGGGGGCATGCACTAGCCTTAAGTATCTCTTATTATGTTCATAAATCTTTCCTTTATCTGTTGTGTTCTTCAACAATTAGCTCATCTAAAACACTTGACTCATTGAAATGGCGGATTTCAAGAATGCTATTTTCTATTCTAACTTTTTTATGCCAAATTCTCAGCATGAAATCATTATCTTACTACTAGATGATCTTCTCAAGTAATATTTTCTCATTTTCTGTAATCCATGGTCTAGCCCACAGTAAAGACTGCAATCAGCATGTCCAATGCTCATACTACTTCAAGATCCAAGTGCACATCAACTGTGAACAAATCTATATCTGTTGCTGCAGTCTCGTCAAAGAGAAAAGAGGAAGCTGTGACATCTTCTCTTCTGGACCACATTCCTGTAGTTGTTTTCCATGAAGTCACTCAAGAACCTCCATTTGACTGCAGCAGCAAGTCAACTAACAAAAACTTAGATGCCATTGTCCTGAAAAAATCTGATCGTAGGAGGTCTTATACATCTTCATTAATGGCAGGATCAAAGGTTGCGCCCTTGAAGCCTACTTTACTGTAGTGATGTCTAACTCGTTCTTGTGAAATTATTTGACTACCACCATTATTTTGCAGTTATCAGCGGAACATGGCGATGGTGATAAGCAGGAGAGAGTGCCATGTATAGATGACAACTGTAATCAACTGGAAGTTGCCGAGTATGTCGATGAGATCTGTCAGTTTTATTGGGTTTCAGAGGTGATTGTTTATTGACTCCTGTTCATTGCTCTACACTTTTTTCTGATCATGTTTTACCATACTGCCTAGATTGGGTAATTTCTTCTCCCTTATCAGTGAGACAAATAGAAATGACTATAGAAATAAGAGGATTGATATCTAGCACAAAAGAGAGGTCTTTTGAATTGTAAATGCCTAGTGCTGCCATTGATGTCCACATGGATTATATTTCTGGAGCTCTGCAATTCATCTTCTTGTGTACTAATTAGAATCACTTTGTGTTTTGGATCCTATTTAATGTCATGGATCTCAGAAAACTCCTTAAATGGGATTATTCATAGTTTTTTGTTGAAATCCTGGATGATATGGGAGTTAATCAATAGTTAATCATCTACTCTTCAGCTTGATGGCGTGAGAGATTTTACTGTTAGCACGTAAAAACTGTTGGGACATGCATTGTCCTGCTTCAGTATGGGTTTTATGCATAAAAACAACTGATTGATTACCATGGCATCATAGATTTCATTCTTTCCTAGGCAATATTGGTAGGCATATTTGTTGAACAGCCAATGCAAAGGAAAGGACAGAAGGAGGATATTTTCATGTAGTAGGCTATAGCAAGTCTCCTGGAAATGAACTGGGTTTGCTACTTCAAGACACATAGTCTTTGACTGCAATCTGATACGTCATTTGAGTAGAGGAATAAAAAAATGAGAAATATTTATACTCATGCATTCAGTGCAGTTTTGTGGATTGGTCTGTTGCAGCCAAACAAGGGAACCACAAATCTGTGATTCTAGGCAATGTCCTGGAAAGTGTTGGACAATGAAACTCATGCACTAGCTGCCTGCTTGCGTCGCTACTTGCATCCCACATTAGTTGTATACTAAGGAAATCTTGATGTATTTATTACAGTTAATGACCCCCTAAAGCAATTCTAGAGCACTTTTGGGTTGTGGGGCCCCAAAGCAACTTTGACTTGCACTTGGGTGATGGGTCTGCAGTAAACACTTAGATCTGGTCCAGCTAAATTGGTCAAAGAAGGGTTGAGCTGTGTTGACCAACTATCAAACTAGGACTTGTTTGTGTGCTGTATAATATGGAGAGTGCTAGCATCTGCCATTGAACTATGGATCACTCATTGTCTTTTTCTACTCCCTTTTCTATATATTCAATTAAGTTATTTGGAAGTCAATGTTATAATTTTTATATTATTACTATATTATTAATATTTTTATTTTGCCGGAGGAAAAGGATCCATATAGCTGATCTAGTTTGGGATTAAGGCTTAGTTTAGTTGTGTATTAATTTTACGGGAGCATTTGCCTAGTAAACTATAGAATCCACAAGTAACATGCATGAAGTAATGTGTTTTTATATGTCCATAAGTAAAACTTTCCTGTCTTTTTGTTCCAATTCCCCCTTGCACCCCCCACCCCGCCACACCCCCCCTTGAAATATTTCTTCTATTTATCTTTAGAAAATATTTTCAGTGTTACATGTGTATCACATACATTTCATGCATTACTAATTAATTTATTACATTATTTATGTCCTGGAAACATGTACTATCTATTACTTCATATTTATATAGGCAGTGGTTTGACCCTAGTTGAACCTTTGACTCTTAATCTTCTGCATTGGATGGCCAGGTTGGTTTTCAAAATGTTTCTAGGTCCTTGATGGTGTTTTGATGTATTGTGATATTATGAAAATCAACTGGTTTTGTTGATGTATACCTTTTTGCCAAAGATGATAAGATATGTTCTATTCAATTTTCTTTTAAACAACTTCTATCAGTTTTTCTTTGTTATTGGCACTGGTTTTCCTGCATAATGCCCATGATCTGTGGTTGTGGTTGTCCAATTTTGTTATATTTTCCTATTTCTACTATTTTTATTTAGCTCTTAATCAACTGATTTTTGATGATTTTTTTCCATATATAATTGTGACTTGTAATTGCAGACACAGAACTTATCTTGGGAAAATTATATGTCAATTCAGACAGAAATTACTCCTCAAATGCGGGGCATATTGATCAACTGGCTAATTGAAGTATGCATCCAGCCTTTTGAATTCATTATGCAAGAAAGATTTCTTAGAATGTTTCCTGTTATATCTGCAAGGTACAACTGTGCTCATTTTTTGTGCTAAGTTGTTTTGCAATCTGGTTACAGGTACACTTCAAATTTCAATTAATGCAAGAAACACTTTATCTCTTGGTGATATTGTTAGACCAATATCTATCTCAAGTCCAAATTAAGAAGAATGACATGCAGTTGGTTGGTCTTACAGCATTGTTGTTGGCATCAAAATATGAGGACTTTTGGCATCCTAGGGTAGAAAACTAATATGTCAAATTTGCCTTGATCTTTTATCTTAACTTGATTTTTGTTAAATTACACGCTTACCTGCTTTTCTGCATGTTCAATGTAGATCAAAGATTTACTTAGCATCTCAGCTGAGTCATACATGAGAGATCAAATGCTTGTCATGGTATGTGTTTGCTAATTGCCAAATTCTTTCTTTCAATGGGGATTAAGATTTTACTAAAAACATTATATTTATCAGATATCATAGAAAAGGTGTTGAGGAGTATTTTTTCCTGTATAGTTTCTCTCTCTCAGGTGGATGGGTGGTAGGTGGGGGGTGTGGAGGGCAGATGTGTCTTTTCCTGTATGGGTTTTGTTTAAGATGAGGTTGCTCAGTGCATTCTTCTGTTGCACAATAATGTCTTTATGTAGTCACTTATGCAAAGATATTATATTGAATAAACTTCTGCACTGTTACTGAAAGATGGTCTAAATTTCCACCACATTTTACCATTGGACCTCTATCGGTCCTAACAGTGCATGTTGGCTTTGCTTTTCAGGAGAAGCTTATTCTTAAGAAATTGAAGTTTCGTCTAAATGCACCCACCCCGTATGTCTTCATGTTAAGGTTTCTCAAGGCTGCTCAATCAGACCTGAAGGTATGCAATGTTTTTCAAAAGGTTTTGACACCAAAATATGGTTATTTGACAAACTCTTGTTTATAAATGCGCCTCAAATTATACCAGTTCAGATTCCTGAATTCAAACTGAATTCCTGTATCTCAAAACATAATGACAGTTCAATCAGATTCAGATTGGACATTCAATAATTAGATTGTCAATAATCTCAAAGGATAAAATCATGTATGCTTATATGGATCACATCCAATGACAATTCTAAGTTTGCTCTCGTGCTCTGAATTCTTCACTGCCAGCTTGAACATTTGGCATTCTACCTCATTGAGCTGTGCTTGGTTGAATATGAAGCCTTGAAGTTCAAGCCTTCAATGCTGTGTGCATCAGCCATCTATGTTGCTCGGTCTACCTTGCAAATAGCTCCAGCTTGGACTCTTCTACTTGCTGAACATGCACGCTATGAAGTCTCACAAATCAGGTACTTCAAGATTCATTTCCATTAGCCATCTTTTATTTATTCATTTTTTGCCAAAGATAATTATGGGATACACAAGGCAAAAAGCCTGGGCATGCATCTAACAAAAATTGAACAATATCATGAACATCTAGATTTCTTCCATCAAAGACTAGTGTATTTTGAACCTTCCAAACCCTTCAAGCAAGAAACTTTAAAGTTCAACATACTTCAATCTTCATGTTTGTTATGCAAATCAGGAACAAGCTAGCACCACCAAGCAGTTATGAGGAAAAACAATGACTCTAAGCATTAGAGGAAATGACCAAATTTGTTGGGCTGGTGGAGAACCCAAAAATATGTTGTCGTGTTTCAGGCTGAGCCCCACAAACAACAGACAACTCATCCATTTAGGAATACATTTGTAGGGATCATAAATTAGTGGCATGAGGGAACTGGCGCATGCGTTCCACACAACAATTCCTACACGTATATTGCATTGATGTAATATGACTTGGGGACACTTCGGTTATGTTTACTGATAGAAAACTAAGTTTTTTTCTAGAATTTTTTCCAAAAAAATAGAAAACAGAGTTACATGTTGAAATGCGATATTTTTCCAAATGAAAAATTGAAAACAGATTTTCCAATTTTTTAAAAATATAATAAGCCTTTGGAAAACAACTTTAGGATTTTTTTAGGACGTGTTTATTGCAGAGAATTAGAGTACTTTTTTTGGAAAATTTTTACATGAAAATTGAAAAATAGAGTTTTATGTTCAAATGTGATATTTTTTTTTAAATAGAAAATTGGAAAATCAAATTTCCAAAATAAAAAAAATCAAATTTCCAAAATATAACTAACCTTTTGAAAACAAGTTTAAATTGTTTTCTATTGGTTTCCTTTATATTAATTAGTTTTCCAAATGAAAAACATAATCTTCTTACTTAAAATTACAATGGGATAAGGTGCAAATATATCCCTGATGTTTACGCAAAATAGCATATCGCCCTTTTTTGTTTTTGAAGGCGCAAAAATGACCATGACGTTACAAAAACGGGCCAGCGCGCCTCTTCTCTTCGTTATCTCTCTCTCTCTCTCTCTTTGTTCCACGTGGCTCTCTACTGACGTAGTGGAAAAGTTTAGGGCAATTAGATCTCAACAATTAAAGTTTAGGGCAATTAGATCTCAACAATTAGGGTTAGAATAGATAGTGATTATGGTTGGAACAAGAAAATAATTAGGATTTAAAGAAAACCTTTGATTTAAAATCTATATACATAATATTGTATGATAGCAGCTTTATATTTATACTAATTAGGATAAATCCTAATCCTAGACTAAAAATGAACCTAATACTAATTAAAATACTTATTTAAGAAGAAAACTAAATAAACATAGGAAAGAAATTTAAAATAAATTCAACTAGGAAAACTAAATAAAATTCCTTATTTAAAGAAATCTAAAACAAACTGAATTAGAAAAACTAAATAAAATTCCTAATTGAAAAATTGAATAAAAATAATTCTTAAATCTTATCTTATTTTTCCTTAACTGCATACTTGATGCAGGGAGAAAAAAAGTTTAAGGCAATTAGGGCTAGAATAGATAGTGATTGTGGTTGGAACAAGAAAATAGTTAGGGTTTAAAGAAAACCTTTGATTTAAAATCTATGTTGAAAATAATAAGAATACATAATATTGTATGATAGTAACCTTATATTTATACTAATTAGGATAAATCCTAACCCTAGATTAAAAAGGAACCTAATACTAATTAAAATTCTTATTTAAGAAGAAAACTAAATAAACATAGGAAAGAAATCTAAAACAAATTCAACTAGGAAAACTAAATAAAATTCTTAATTTAAAGAAATCTAAAACAAATTGAATTAGGAAAACTAAATAAAATTCCTAATTTAAAAAGTAAATAAAAATAATTCCTAAATCTTATCTTATTTTTCCTTAACTGCATTAATAAGGCCGTTTGAATTATTGTCATTCCTAATGAACTTTGCCAATTGAATCTAATTTTATTGATGATCGTCTATTTATTCATAAAAGGCCACTTTGGGCCGATATGATTATTGTTATTGATACTGATTAGTGAAAATATGATCATTGTAGAACCTTATTATTTCATTGCTAATGACCCTATTGAACATGATGTGTAACAGAACTCCTACCTAATGGGGAAAAACTATTAGACCTTGTGCAAATGGTTATGTCTTACCTAGGGAGGGCAGTACCCTAGGCGTGTACAAAGTGCACGTTAAACATATGTCTTACTTAGAGAGGGCAATACCTTAAGCGTGTGCTCAAAAGAAGTGCACGTTAAACATGATGTGCATTGTAGTGACCGTGGGGACAGTGGCACAGTTTCGCCCACGAGAAAATTGACGAGATGTGATCACCGTGGGGACGCTCACGAGATAATTGACGAATATGAGTTCATGGTTCTGTTACAACATTATATACCTTTGGTGCCCTTCATTCTTGACACCCATGTGTAATGTTTATTGAAACTATAACAAGTGATATGTACTTGTTTTTGTATCCATATGACCCTTTGATACATGTATTGCTATTGCCTATTAATACATTGCTATTTGTAAAACCTTCTATTTCATATGCATTTCATTACTTACTGAGTTAACGGCTCACCATATTGTCTGTGGAATTTCAGGTTATAGTTTGAAGAGCATAGCGGATAGAGGTGATTACTAGAAGTTGAGTTCATGGTTCTGTTACAACATTATATACCTTTGGTGCCCTTCATTCTTGACACCCATGTGTAATGTTTATTGAAACTATAACAAGTGATATGTACTTGTTTTTGTATCCATATGACCCTTTGATACATGTATCGCTTTTGCCTATTAATACACTGTTATTTGTAAAATCTTCTATTTCATATGCATTTCATTACTTACTAAATTGATGACTCACTGCATCGTCCGTGGAATTTCAAGTTATAGTTTGAAGAGCATAGCGGATAGAGGTGATTACTAGAAGTTAGAGCTTATTGATTTTCTTCTTCCTCAAAGAAGCTATATACAATGTATAAGTTTATGTTTTACATATTTATTTTTTAAGTGTTAAAGTTTTGAATGTTTATATCTTAGTTACTTCGTAGTCATTGGAGGTCATAAGTGAATATGATATATGTTTTAGGGATGGCAGCGAGTCGGGTATGGGACGAGTTTTACAAAATCCGAACTTGACCTGCTTAAAAAATAAAATACCCGTCGAGGCGGGGCGGGGCGGATAAACCCGTTAATATTTATTTTTTTTTATTTTCAATTTTTTTTAATTTTATTTTCTCATATATATATATATATTCATTTATATTTTTTTCTACATATTCATACAATATAATTTATATTTAACACAAAAATAAATTATAAATTTAAAATATATATATATATATATATATATATAATTGGGTCGAGTTATACATGACCCGACCATGACCCGAATTCGATTCGGGTATAAATTAAAAAACCCGTCCGTCCCATTTATTAAATGGGGCGGGTATTAGGGTCGGGGCAGGACGGGTACCCGTCGGACTGGATAAAATTGTCATCCCTAATATGTTTATGTGTTAATAAGGCATTATTGGATTTTCCCTTGTAACAAGGATTATAGTACAATCAAGATTGTTATTCTTAGTGGATAAATGGAAGTGAAATGGATTAAGATTGACAAAGGAATTACATATATATGTATATGTTGATGATGATTATTGATTATAGTATAAGATTAGCATGAGATTTGTAAGTGTGTGATTTAGGTTTTGATCTTGGGCAGTAATTGTATATTGTTTATAAATAGTTGCATGATACCAAATTGCATTTATAGCAGGTATGGGTTTTACAGATTTTCGGTAGCTTTAGGCTTACTCATGCCCTAGGATCATCGCGGCTTAGAAGTTGGATCGTGACATTAACCATGGAGTCTATATTGCTATATTGCTATGAAATTTGTTTATGAATACAATGGATTGATTAGTAAGAAATTTTTCTATGGATAATGGATTCATTTGGTATGAAATTTGTCTATGGAAAATGGATTGATTTAGTAAGAAATTTATTTATGGATAATGGACTGATGCAGTAGAAAATTATTTATGGATAATGGACTGATGTAGTAGAAAACTATGTGTTTTGAGTTTATGGGGATGGTCTAGAGATTAGACATCTCTTCTTGCTTGCTTGTGTTTGACTTTGGACGAGCTAGTGCCTTTAAACTGAATTTTTTTTTTCTCATTTTATTGTGTACTGGTTTATATGTATTGTTTTGATGGCTGTTCATTGTGAGTTTGATAATTTAATTTATGAGAGAATTATGAGGATGTGGCAAGAGGAGAAGTGAAGGGAAATGAAGAGAGCTTTAAGAATAAATTTTTATTACCAGTTCCATGTATATTTCTTGAAATCTCTTATTTTGTGATGCTGCAGAATTTGTGATAGTGGTGTGTATTTAGAGCTTTAGTAATGTTCTTTTTTTTTTTTTTTTTTTTTTTAATTTTCTCGTGTGTAGAGTGTTAGGTTCTCAACCTCTGTTCTATTCAGTTTGAGCATTGGAGTGGAGCTGTTGACTCGTGCATTTCCTCAGCAGTTCTTGCTTCTCGCAACTGTAGCCAACATTGCAAAACAAATAAGCCTCACATGCTACTTGTCAACTGGTGTAAGATGTGTTCCTTTGCAAACTATTGTTCTGCTTTCTATTAAGTTGTCATAATTTTTAGCTCTTCTCGGCTTGATTGTCTTGGCATTAGGCATTCATGACTTTTTGAGTTTGTGAACTTGAATTTTGTAGTACAATTGCTGCTTTGATTATATGGTATATAAATTTAGTTCAAGTTCCATTCTTGTATAAATCTAGAATACTTGGCTCCTAATAATCTCAACCTAGGCTGTCATTAACAATGTTACTGAAATTTTTGTCCTCGCTTGGGTTAATAGATGGTTTCTACTATTGCTTCATCATCATTTTCAGACAACCCAGTTTTGGAAAGCATTCTCCAATAGTTATTGAGTTAGGTTCTATTCTAGGACATGGAATGCTAATTTTCTTGTTCCCTATGCAGTCTGCTGTTCATCGAAGCTTTGCAGTATCAGATAACCTCGGTGAAGTTTCAGCAAAAGCACAGGTTTTAATTTCTCCTAGCCTCTGCTTTATGTTGTCTGCATATCTTTTTTCATTTGGACCATAACCTGAGAATTTGTATTGATTTCAGATACAAACGGTATGCTTTGATAACCTTGGCCTCATGCTTGCTGCACTTCTGAATATGCTGTTCAAGAACAATCAAAGGATTTCCCCCATCTCTCTTTAACCTGCAGTGACCTTATGTGGAACTGTTGTACTTATTAATTAAAATTTAGTTTCCTCTATTCCCATTTGCCTCTCATAAGATGAGCACATGAGAAATCTATTTTTTCAATTTAATGATACTTAATCTGCTGATACATGTATGAAACTTTTGTTCACATATACTGTTGGTAAAAATGAATGGACATCAATTTCAAAAAAAAAAAAAAAAAAAAAGGGCATCCACTTTAGCTATAGGTCTATAGGTACTTCAACCAAAATTCTTATTCACACCACCTCAACTTGCAATTGATTTTAACTCTTCCAATCCAAATTAAAATTTTTGTTGGCAAATTTTCTGTGGCTATTTGCCATCAAGGGAATGTTCGAAATTATTATTATTATTAAATTATTCCTTCAGTAGTTGGTTTTGAAATTGGAAAGTAAAGTTGTGAAATTGGTCAAAAAAAGGATTACAAATTGGAAATTTCACAAGTTGAAGGGGATGTCAATGAAAATAAACTTGCAGCTTTGATATTCAAATAAGAAAGTTAGATGGTTGTCAGTATTGTTTTGACTATATTTTAGTTCCCTACTTCATATGTGAGCTCTTTGGTAAAGGTTCTTACCATCTGATCAAGTATTTTGATCAATGCAAGTTCCTATTCCAATTCACTGTCTCTATCGAGTATGTTCTTTGGTTATGGGGGCTTCTGTAAATGGGTTATGCCCCATTAGATTTTTTAAATACATTGTTTTATGAAGTTGAGTTGCTAACAAGCCACTTTTGCATTATCTTTAAATACAT
Organism: Vernicia montana; assembly: GCA_949750685.1. Taxonomy (NCBI): domain Eukaryota; kingdom Viridiplantae; phylum Streptophyta; class Magnoliopsida; order Malpighiales; family Euphorbiaceae; genus Vernicia; species Vernicia montana. The sequence continues at coordinate 17,683 of CATKHJ010868760.1, forward strand.
TTTTTTCCTTTTTAGGAGTTTTTAAAGATATATGATGTATAATATTATCAAAAAATAAATCTGAATTATTTTGTACTTTTTGCTCAACCAGAAAATGGGTCAGATTATACTCCAATCCTTTATAAGTTTCTTGGTAGCAAAAAAACGAATAGAGTGTTTAACTTACATATCTTATATGTGAATTGTTGTTTTCCTCATTGGGTTTGTTGTTTATATATTAATTTGATGTTTACACTTCAAACATAAAATTTGATGTTTATATATTAATTTTTTAGATTTTTAATATTTATTAATATAATTTATAAGTTTAACGAGTTTGTACGTGGAAAAAAAATTAATGAGAAGAAAACATCAAAAGAGGTGAATTAAGAAACTCTTTATCTAGTAATGTAAGTCTTTACGTAGATACTTAAATTTTAAGTTAGGTGGTATTTGACGTTATTTATTTATTATTTTAGTTAATTTAATATTTAATTATTTTAAATTCTTATTTTTATTTTTTTACATAGTTAAAATAAAAAGGAAAACAACATTCCACTAACATTTTTATGACATGGTTGTAGTTGGTTGATTATTATAATTATTTTTTGCAACAAATGTAGTTGGTTGATGGTTGTTAAAGATGATTTGGTTGATTAATAAAATTAGTTGTGGAAATAGGACAACTTTACTTTGATGGAAAAGGGTTTTCTACCCAGTATATTTGGCTGATAAAATGGATTAAACTAATTTAGAGATAAAGTTAGTTTAAAACCATTTTAATTTTTTTATAATGACAAAATTAACCCTAATAACCCTACTAATTAGAATACTAAAAAAAAAAAAAAAAACCTAGTCCTTATATTAAACAGTAAATTTTCTTTTGGAATGATAAATTTTAATGCTTCGTGCTTTGCATTTAATCTGCATATAAACACTCTTAATAGTTTTTTCTTTTAACCATTAACCCTATTTGAAGTTGTGTTTGATCCCCATATTCTCATATTCATCACCTGTAACATTAATCTTTTTTTTTTAAATTAATATTCTCATAATTTCTAATTAGTATTTTGTCTTCTAGTCGAAATACTGCCAAATTGGATGGCCTTCACTTATGCAAGATAAATTGATTTGATAAAGTTTTCCATTGTTTTTGGATTGGTTTTTTTTTTTTTGGCTTGCAAATTTATTTATTTATTTATTCTCTCACTACTAATTAGAAAGTATTGTATTGATTTAATAATAAAAAAATATAATAGAAATAGTTTTTTAATTAGGACGACTAATTTTGTCATTTTTGTGAGAAAATTAAAATGGTTTAAACTAACTTTATCTATTAAGCAGTAATTAACAAGTGCCCTAAATACACTAAAAAAAAAAAAAAGAAAAAAACCGATTTATAACAAAGAAAAATTAACGAGAGTGTAAAAAATCTATCACTAAAATCACAACTTTTATATCTCTTGTGAGGGTTTAAAAATTTCCTCATTAAAGATATGAGTATTAATGATGGAAAATTTATTTGGTCATAATTAATATGTAAGCCTCATTATTGGGCTAAATAATTTAGCGCTAGATTTTCTCACCAAACCTAAAAGAAAAGTTCCTTTATTTTATTTTTATTTCTTAAAAAGAATAGTCTTAATATACTTCTGAAACAAACACTTATGTATGTGGAAGGACTTAAATTTTAGTCAATTCCTTTTTATGTCTTTCTCTTTCTCTCTGCCAAATCTCTAAACCCTAACTCTCTACAAGTCTCTATCTTTCTTTCTCGATTCCCTCAATTTGAGCAATAGTTGTAGCTGCCCAAACTCCATCCAAATTCATTGTTCATTTCAAATTGTTAGAATTTAGATGCCAATGGAATTTGAGGCAGTTTTCGCCCACATTAACGGAGAAAATGCAGAGGCGGAGGCGGAGGACTTCGATCTGACTATTGTGGTTGAAGTTGAGCCTCTGCCTTCAGTTGTGACGGCGGATAAAGAGGTACCAGCAGGTAATAAAGAAGGGAAGAAGCAAAATGTGAGAGAACTTGTATCAGGAAGAAACGTGCTCACCAAGTGTCTGGAGATCATAGAGCCTGATGCTAAAGATGAGTTCACTGGAGATAAAAAGGCTTATATGGCTAGCATTTTGGCTAGGTATAGAAAGGACCTTATTGGAAAGAACCAAGCATCAAATCAAATTACAATGCTCTAACCTTTTTTTTTTTCTTGTGATCGTGGAATTTTCATTAACGCAATAATTAGGATGCTTTGATCTTTTTAATTCTCTTAAAATATATTCATTTTTTCTTACTTATGTGTTTAGATTTTGAATCATATTCTTTAACAGAAGTTTAGTTTGTTTTTGAATTTTGAAAACCAAAGTCATTTGAATGTGTAAACAACTAATGTTTGCAAAAGAAACTTTGACAAACCATAAAAAAGTGGAAAGTTTGCAATTCAAATTTGGTTAATATTGTTTTGTATAGAAGAGTAAGCATAGAAGTCATTATCAATACTTGACTACTGGGTCAAGCAGCATTTCTTGACTGTAGTTAATTAATCATAGAAATTGCAGAGAAACTAGTTGGATACATATTAAGCTGCTTTCAATTTTTTTTCCCTGAATCCTTGTTATATTGTAGAAAAAGAAATACTTCCTAATGAGGACAAAAATGACCTCAAATAGGCATAGGACACGCGTCCATGGAGTCCCTACCCTTCCCTATAAAAGGTAATGAAAAGGTAAAGAAAATAAATTCTAACTCATAATTCACTCTCTCTCTCTAAAATTCTCTCACTGACTTGGGCATCGGAGACTCCTCAGGGGGTCAACCTCCGGGAGCCATTGATCTTGTTTTTCTCTGTTCACAGGTCCTACCCTCTAGTCGGGCCCTCTATCAACAGTATTGGATAATTTTAGAACTCATCAAATGGCGCCGTCTGTGGGAACCGACACAAAAATGCCGTGTTTCTGCTATTTTATTTTCACCAAATTCAATATCTCCGGTGATTTTAATTTTTTTCGGTGATCAATCAACAAACCTAAGTCAAAATCATCACCAAAAACAATCGAAAAATCAAGCTAATCAGCAAAAAAAAAAAAAAAAATCGGCAGGAGAGAGAAACGGGAGAGGAAAGAGAAACACCACCGTTCGTCCGCTTCCGGCCATGGGTAGTTGTCACTGCCACTGCCAAATGAAAGCCCAGGTCCCGATCAGCCTTCCACCAGAAGCTCACTGTCAAAGACCACCAGAGCAGCCCGCAATCGCCGGTCAAAATTTCGGCTGCCAAAACTTTGAATGCAGATCCCGACCGCCTCCGATGTCGAATTAAGGTGATTTTGGTGTCTATGGATTCATCTCAGCCCTAGCTTCATTTTGGTACTAACCACGCCTCCCCAGATTCACCGGAGAAGGAGATCGAAAAACGACCAACCAAAACTTTGCACGCCATTTTCGGCCAAACGAAGAAGAATCACGGAAAGTGAAGCATAGATCTGGAATCCTGGCATCAAAACGAGTCCAATGGTGTGTGCCTCGCCATAAAAAGACGTTGCCGGCTAGACACCGGTCACCGGCCGGCCACACGCCGGCGAGGCCCGAAAAATCCAGAAATCTTCATTTTGCGCATACATCGCCAATCCGAAGCCCGTTCGTTCAAAATTCCACTCCGAACGCACATTCAAACACTGCAAATTAATTAGCCGGACTGCGAAAAAACTACTTTTTCAGTTCAAAATGCCTCTCTATGGATCTAGAAATTCTTCCGAACAATCTCTGAGGTTAATCACGTCATTACAGATAAGTTTTCAATATTTCTTATATTTTAAATTTAATTTTGCAGTATTATTTGTTGAAATAAAATGCAAATAAATAAATAATGAAAGTTCTCGAAAAACGAGGCAAAATAGTCTAATGAAACTAGCTCAAGAGACAGTAAAACTAGGCAAATAAAACCTATTGAGAATAGCTTAAAAGACCTCTAAATGAGGCACATTATTATTACTATATAAATTTTGTATTTGAAACAGGATTTCTTTAGGCTGAAGACAAAGGTCGAAGACCAGAGACGAAGGTCGAAGGTTGAAGACCAAAGTCAAAGGTCGAAAACCAAGGTTGAAGGTCGAAGGTCGAAGACTAGAGTCGATGGTCGAAAGCCATAGACGAAGGTCAAAAGGGTGAAGGCCGAAGAGGCGAAGCTTCGAAGGGCGAAGCCCAGAGACAAAGCTGAAAAGCGAAGACCGAAGCGAATTGCCTAATCCAGATATATTTATATTTTTCATGCTTTAATTTAAATTTCGCAATATTAATTGCTTAAATAGAACACAAATATATGCATATTTTAGCATGAATTAATTATTTGCTATGATCATATAGCATAAAATGATATGCTATATATGAGGATAATGCATACTTAATTGTGCTACCAAATGTCATTTTACATGCCAAATATTACTCACAAATTGATATTTAAAGCAGATTAATCTCCTAAAATAGATTCTGATTGAATCTATTATTTTTGTGGGGGAGTAAGAGTCCCTCGAAATGCACAAAATCACTTTTACATGCAGATCATAATGAATTAATTTTAGCTCACAGCATACTCTATTAGTAATAAATGCTAATAAATTACTTTTTGCATGAATTCATGGTACACATATGAACATTTTTCTGCAAATATTGTCATATAATTAGAATGAGCATCTTACATGAATTTGTGATTCATAAATCACACATATGATATTTTATCTGTAAATATGCTTGTATAATCCTTGTTTGTGACAGGAAAGATAACAAAATTTGTCATCTGGCACGCATAACAATGCTCAGCTTAGCAATAAATATCAAATTATTCAAACCAGTTTACAAGCTGAGTACAACAAAAAAAAAAAAAAACCATTGGGATAGACTCAAAAGAGGAAAGTAGAGATAACAGGTCAATTATGACAAGCATTTTAGGCTAAATCTCAACAGGCGAAGCTCTCCATAATAAAGAAAGTCCTAGCAAATTGCTAAGCGAAAGTCCTGGTGAATCCAGGCGAAAGACCTAGGAAAGGCTAGGCGAAAGACCGCGATGCAGAAAGTCCTAGCAAATCGCTAGGCGAAAGTCCTAGTGAATCCAGGCGAAAGACCGCGAGGCAGAAAGTCCTAGCAAATCGCTAGGCGAAAGTCCTAGCAAATCCAGGCGAAAGACCTAGGAAAGGCTAGGCAAAAGACCGCGAGGCAGAAAGTCCTAGTAAATTGCTAGGCGAAAGTCCTAGCAAATCGCTAGGCGAAAGTCCTGGTGAATCCAGGGGAAAGACCTAGGA
>CATKHJ010869094.1:0-45533 GCA_949750685.1 Vernicia montana
CACACACATTGATTTTCAATTAGCAACACATTTAAAAAAATTCAATAATGTATAAGTAAAATTTAATTTTTATTAATTATAAAATTTAATTTTCAAATTAGTAGTTGCAATATATATATATATATATATATATATATATACTTTGATATTGAATTAATAACACATTTAATGAAATTGAATAATGTATAAGTAAAATTTTAATTTTAATTATTTAAAAATAAAAAATCTTCGAATCTTCGTTTTGTCCCTTTCCGTTCCGTCCCGAACCGTCCCATTAGACCCGAATCTCCGTCCCGAAAAATCGAGACGGTTTGGTACGGAGATTTTTCCTTACGGTTCGGTTCCGAAGATTTCATTTTAAAAATCTCCAAAATTCGGTTTGGTTCGGTTCTGAAGATTTTCAAATCTCTGTATTCTTTCGAACCGTGCTCAACCCTAATTCTAAGAAGCCTCATGCAAGATTACAGAGTGGAACTCACCATTTTTGCTTTTTAAATAACCTAAATTGAAACAAATTAAAATCATATTCAGTTCTTAAAGATAACAAAAAGTCAAAAACAATAGGAAAAGAAAAAGAAAAAGGGAAAATTATTCAATAAAGCTTTCTAAAATTCAAATTTGCAAAGAAACATTCTAAAATAGAGCAAATTCATCAGTTATTTCCACTTTATCTAAAAAAATCATTTTTTTTTTCTAAGACTGGTGATTTGAAACTAGTTGTGGGCCCACATATTCTGCGGGTCTTAATTTAATTGTTTTTTTAATGATTAGTATTAAAAAATAATTTAAGAATGTATTTTGTAATATTTTTATATATATTATTTATGCAATTAATATAAAAATTATTGAAAAATGAATATTTCCTTTAAATATATATATTATTTGTTAAAAAATAATTTATATTAATTCTTAAATATTTTATTTTTTTATTTTAATATTAATCAAATACAATTTTCATTGTGTATAAGATTTCAATTAATTAAATTGATTTTAGTTTAGAATTTATTATTTATTTTAATATTTACATTTATTTAATCATTTTAAGAAATTATAATATGTACTTATATAATTTAATATAAATAAAATCTTAATTAAATTAGAATTTTATGAATAACGTCATTTTTATTTATTTTAAAATAACTTTTTTATATTAAAATAATTAAATTCTAAAAATTATTTAAAATTTATTTCAACTATGCTGACAAATAATGATGTAGCAGAATTTGATCATGTGAATGTCTTTTTTTGCCCAAAGAAGAGATTAGTTTATATTAAAAAAATTTAAAGCCTAGAAAGTACAATCAATATCAATATATACATTATAAAAGAAAACCTAACTTAAGGAACTGAAATTGGATATGAGATTCAAAGGAAATTGACCCAATAATAGATTTTTAACATTAGGCATTAAGCCTACTCCAAACACGGCCCAGAGACTTACAAATAATGAATTACAATTTTGTATTTGAGAAACCTCCTCCCCTGACCGGCTTCCTTCTCTACTGTCCCAACTGAACATAGCCTGTTTGGCTGAACAGGCCACCAGATGCCAAGAAAAACAAAAGCTCAAAGATGAACAAAGTAGGACAGCAGAAAGATTTCCCCGTAATAATCGGCACTTCCTTGACTTCAAACAGAACCACCAGCCAAGGATTGGTTCAGACAAACAGATCCGACTATTTTCCATTTGAAACCACTAGATCCAGATGGAAAAGGCACCGGCACCGAAGGCAGCCAAACAAAAACACATAAAAACTCGTCCAAACCGTAAAGCCCCACCGCCATCTTCAACTAACTCTTCCCCCTCTCTCCGTCGACCATCCCGTCACAATATCGAAGAGAAATGACCAAGGAGCGAGAGACGGACCTGACCGTAGGTAAGAACGGCACTACTGCCTTTAGAATACACATAGAATAACCTAAAAAACTCAAACAACAACGAACATAGATAATCCCATAAACGAAAAGCTGTATAGATCCACAAAACACAATAAAAATAATTGAAAAATGAAAAATTTAAAGTACTGAGATCATAAAGAAAAATTTAAAAAAAAGGTGTCCCTGCCGGTGGCCGTAGCCACCGAAAATCACCTTAAGAGGAAAGCCAAGCGGCTGGCACAAGAGTTAGAAAGAAAACCTAACAGACAGAAAAATGAAAGAAAACCTAACCTATTTTGATCAAGTGAATGTCATGACAGCGAAAATCTGGTAACAAGATATTTGATGTGGCCAAGTCTTCATTAGTAATTACTATTTACTATAAATTTTTAGGTAAATTTAATTTATTAAGATTAATTCAATAAAAAATAACATATTAATTAATAATATCATATTAATAATTTTACATTATATTATTAATTAATATGTATTATTTTTATTAAATTAATCTATAATTAAAATAATAGACTCAATCTACCTAAAAATTGCACATTAATTACTTACCATGAAAAATTCTCAGATATCTGATGTGGCTGCATGGCTCCAACTTGATTTTGTGGCTACAAATAATATGACAAGATATGAGGATGTGGTGTAACGTGGCAATTTTAGGTGACATCCTGTAATTTTTTTTATTATTATTATTATTATTTTTAAGCATTAGAGCAATGGAATATGTATCTATTTGTACAAACCTTATATGCATTTATCTGGTGGCAATTTTAAGTCACATCGATCACCTTTACATTTATACATCATTATTTGATTTAATCATTTGATCATCTTTACATTTTCTTATTTCTTTTTGTATTTTAACTTACAATAAATATTTTATTTTTTTAACGAAAAGGTAATTTGTAATATATTAAGGAAAAAGGCTCTTACAAGGATAAAAATAATAACACAACTAAACATAATCTTCATAACTAATACAATTCTTCAGAAAGAAAAGCAACAATAAACCATATAGAATCATAGAATAAAGAAAGTCACAAACACTTTATAGATGTCCATTTTTGCTTCACTAGAGATCATAGATGTAGTTGGGAGAGGTTGATAAGACTTAATTTGCCAATAACTGATAAATGTGGTCAGATTTAATTTAAATATGAAATTGTTGAAGAGTGGCGATGAGAAAATTTTTTTATTTACAAGTAGGTTGAGTGAAGTATGTCTATAGGAAATTTTTTAATCTTAAGTTGAGTTAAATTTCTCTGCAAAAATTCGTAGTTGATAGATCCTCCAAATAACAAAAACTCGTATCAAAACAATCATCATAAGATGGTAAGGGAAAAAACTCCAAATTAAAAGTTAGACATCATGATGATTGAAAGGTACATGGAAAAACAAAAAAAGACAGTATAAAATGTAATATTTTACAACAAATATTAATTTTAATATTAATTTTATAATAAATATTTTATATTCTTAACTCAATAATTTTTTTTTTTTTTTTTTACATTTTGATATTTTATTTTTTATATATATTTTACCACTTTCACTGTATTAACATATTAATGATATATTTATAGTTATGATTTTAAATTTTTTAATAATATTTTTTTATATTTATTAGTAATTCTGTAAGTTTTAATATTACTTTTATCTATCTAGTTTATACACTAAGAAAAGAAAAATATATATTTTTTATCCTAAAAAAATAAAATACATTATAATAATTAATAATAATGACTAATAAATAATAAATAATGACAAAGAATGCAGAACCGGCCAATCAAACGAAAAGTGAAAGTTTTCTGTTCGAATCTATTAAATCACAAAAATTGCAATAGATCATCTTAGAACATGTGAGCCGGCAACCAATCAGTCAGATGGAAAGAGAACAAATTAATCCAAAAACAACGAGATCGGATCGCAAGTTGTTCTTGTTGAGGCAGTAGCAATGAAGCGAGACGAGACACAAACAGCAGAAACTTGAAATTGAGAGCTACAAAATTTGATTTCCAGCAGAGGCAGAGCAAAATCACCAATACCCAAACACATAATTCAATGAAGCAACATTAGGTTTTGGGAATCAGATGTTTTCTATTAATGTTACTAATTTCAATCTTTCCTGCGTTGGATTTTATCAAATGCTGTCATTCATTCATTCATTTTCTGGATATTCTGTGCATAACTGAATGATCAATAATTTTCATCACAAAAGGAGCTTTTATTGGTATAAATATTGACATTTTAATTGGAAAATCGGATATCCATTTGCTCTGTTTACAAAGACAAAGATATCAAAATTTCTCTTTCTCAGCAACCAAATACTCCCAAAGCTTAAAACTTTAGCCAGCACAACACACTTTATTTTTTTTACTATTTCACTATTTTCTACTACGTACAACCTTGATTTACCGTGAAGAAGGTGGAGATTCCCCTTGAAGAAAGGCTGAGAAGAATGCTAGTGACTCACTTGGTTTGAAGCTAGGCACAGCATGCCCAGCTCCTCTAAATGTTGCATACATAAGCCCCTCATATTCTTGATACCAACCACCCACCTGATTAAACAGTAACCACCTTCATTAGCAATGTAATTATCAACTTTAGGATTTACTAAACAAGATAAGGTTTAATTCAGTTCATAATTACCTGCTTCTGGTGGTACCAGGGTCTCCATGCTTTTGTGATGCGCAACCCCAGGGAACCTAAGCTGTATCTTGTGGACAGTACAGGAACTCTTCCATCTGTATCTCCACTGAACCACCAAGAACTGATATATCATGAGCTTATTATAGGATACGATAATTTAATTTAGCAAGGCAGGGTACACAGACCTGTAGACCCATATTCTAAGTCCTGCTGCAATCAGCTTCTTGTATATAGGAAGAACTGATGGCTTTGAATCTGACCACTCGCCGAGTATCTTATTGCTGAATCCAAGAAAGTATATAAAATAATTGTTCAGATTACTCTTTAAACTCAAGTGTTGCAATTATTTTAAAGAAGCAAAGATTGAAAGAGAGATTTTCCTTACTTGCAGATGCTCCAGTTCTTGAGCTGATGACCATTACTGACATGGAGCGCCTTTTGAACGTCTGGTCTGTTGTAGAAAGCTCTTGCATAATCATCAAGACATGGATCATAACCTCCCATAATCCTTGGTATCTATAAATAAATTTCTTTCCATCATTTTTAGCTTTTGCCCCATAATTGAATAATCATCAACATTCATTATCTTCAGTGTTTATTGTGATAATTATCACTCACCATTGTAGATGTACGTGTAACCATGACTCGCTTATATTTATCATCTGAACTTGCAGAGTCGCCAATACAAATTGAGGTGTAGATGCTGAAAATATCTATCTCCTTGTACTGTCTAAATAATTCACTAACAGCTTCATTGCAGTCATCATTACTCCATGTATCATTACTTTTAAAGTTGCAGCTTTGTCTAATTATCTTGTGGGTTTCATCTGAAATAATAGCGTGGCTCCAAGCATAATCCACGATACCTGCCCAGTCCTCAGCATCACTTGTTTCAGGATTACCCATCTGTAATGGCGCAAAAAAGGTTCTTGGTCAATTTATTGGGAAATAGGATCTATTGTGGTTATGCATAAAATTTTTCTAACTCCACATCAAGGGCCATACCAGAATGCCCCTGAGATCAATGTGAAGCGAAGGATCCTTGTTATTGTCATGTATCAGCTCAGCAAGTTCTGGAACATATTTTCCTGTTATTGCATGTTAAAAGTAATATTAGCGTAAAATGGGAATTTAAACAATAACAGTGCTGAAGCAAAATGTTGCAACTGTGGAATACCTGCATAGCTCTCCCCTGCAATATAAAATGCCCGTGTTCTGTACGATGGAAATTTGAGAAACCACTTATGCAGGAAAGCATAAGCATCATTTGCTACAAAGAATTATGAAGTAATAGATTCAGGATTTTCTGCTCATTCTGGAATGGTCCAAAAGCACTCTTAAATAACACAACCATAAATCTAGCAAACCTTAAATATTAATAAAATGTGTAAAGTGTAAACATTTAAATGAACAAAAGTAGTAATTTTCGATAAAAGCTGTTAACATGTGCATGCATAATTATTGGCATGTTAACTGACCTGTAAAATCATCACCCAAACCATTGTAATCAGCAGTTGTATTTGAATATGAAAAACCAACTCCAACTGGAGATTCCAGGAATAACATGTTGGCCTCTGAGTCATCATAGGTATAAAGAATTTAGAAATCAATCTTAAAATCATTATGGAGCATTATATATAAGTGCAGCCATAATATCATATATCATATTATATTGTGTGAATATTGGATAGTGTGATAAAAATTGTGGGCCCTCGTATACCTGTATTCCATGAATAGGGATTATATTTAAGTCCAAGCCCATCATTGTCCACTAGGAAAGGGCCAATTTCTTGTGTTGCTCCATATCCTACAGAAGAGCACCCAGGACCTGAAAGATGAAGCATCTTGTCACCTTATTTGAGAACATAGAATAAAAGCCATAAATGAACTTTGTGAGGACGAGTTGAAAATAACGAAAAAAAAGATACCCCACTAGTAAATTAAGAAATGGAAATATTGCATGATATCTTAAAGAAATTTTATGCAATTGTTTATTGAGAAATTATTAAGTACTCATCCTACTCATGAACTCATGTGTGATTAAAAGTGAAGACACACATATGTGAATTTACTTTTATATGAATAAGAGTATGCTCCTGTCGTATCTAATAATTTCTATTATTTATTAACAGAAGTTTTGTTTATATGGTGTGGGCAACATGTAAACAATGAGAAAAAACTGTTTTCTTTATACAAATGCAAGTAAATAAATATGGTTAAAAGATTGGTACTGGAATCTAAATGGCCTTGAAGATAATTTATTGATGACTAAAATTCACTAGACATCGTAATAGGTCTCAAATCCCTATCTTTAGACTCAGTCAAATTAGTTCTGCCAACATCCATAATTTCCATCCAGCTGAAGGCATATATGCTGGGTCATCAGAACAGGAAAATGTCCTTTTTTTCCCATGTTTTCCTCAGGTAAAAGAAAAAACAATTTAAATGATACATTTAGAGTAATTCTACCGACAATTTTTCATCTGGGTTGTGTTCATTTCATTTTTTCCCAATAAAAAGGAAAAAGAAATGGAACTATCCAAATGATATTATGTTCAATGTGCTTACCTCCATTAAGCCATAGCACTAGAGGTTTTTCATCAGGGTGAGTGGTGGCCTCATAAAACCAATAAAAGAGTGCTCTTCCATTCTTTTCATTCACTGTAACATAGCCGGCATAGTGCCGAAAGTCCACATCTGGCTGTCCTGGCAAATTAGTTACAAGATGCTCATTGTCAAGTGAGTTCATTCGCTTCTTACCAACCAATGGATGGTGCCTAGCACTCACAACAGTCCCAACAGAAATTATAGCAACAAGAACCAAAGTGAGGAAAATTGTCATCTTAGATATGAAATCCATGTTGGAAACAGAGAAAAAAACTTAGAAATGGCTTCCAAAAAATAGGATGACAACACAAAAAGACTTGCATGTCTATTTATACTATTGGAGAGTGCTGTAGAGGAGAGAATAGTTTGAAAAAATGAAGATATGGAAAAGAGTAGTCTTACGTGGCATGGTGATTTTTATCAGGTTGGCAACCTTACAGCAACTGACATGGATTTTTAGACAGATTCTAGAGTATTCTTTCATGAGCAAGGTTCAGTGGAGCCTCCATTTGTAATGTGGATTGTTAAACCAATGTGACATGAAAAATTATTTTTTTGGTATCCCCAAATTATACTTTGAACAAATCATTTCAAGTTATTTTTCAGAATCATCTCCTGTGTGTTTCTAGAAACAAATATATTTTTTAACTTCTGGGGTTTTACATATCCCTGCCTATAAGAAGCAAAAGATAGGCCTGACCTCTCCTAGTCATTACTCAGTTGCAATATTTTAGAAATACTAGTCAAGCTTTCCTTTGGTTTTCCACTTCTCCTATAGAATTTGATAATTTGTCACTAAGGAAATGTATCAAAAGAGAATCAAGACAAGGTAGGAAAGAAAACTAAAAAAAATAAATAAAGGGATAGAATTTGAAAAATATTCAAAGACCTCTTATTTGACTTTAACTATATTTGTATACTTGCTTTTTCATCTTATATCCTCTCTATTATTCTAAATTTAATTCAATTAATGGTATTGAAGTAATTTAATTGTGATTTCTGTAACAGGCTGTATATACCATATATGTAAATAATTATAGGACTGATATATAGGGATTAATTAGCATGATTATAGGTTCCTATTTAGTCTTCTTTCCTATTAGAGGAAGCCTAGAGTTGTATATATAAATGTAAGAATCACACATCAGAAAACACGAAGAATTCTTCTCCCATCTATTTGTCTTTGTTAATTTCACATGGTATCAAAGCCAATACAATTTGGTCCATGTCTGTCTCCGTTGTTTCTAAACAGTGAGTTTGGGAATTTTGGGTCACCTCTTTAGTGTGATTTCTGTCAACAAAAGCGGCTTGAATTAGTCAACAAAAACGGCTTGGGTTAGTCAACAAAAGTGGCTTGAATTAATCAACAAAAATGGATTGAGTTAGTCAACAAAAGTGACTTTGGTTAGTCAACAAAAGTGGCTGGAGTTAGTTAATAAAAGTGGCTTGAGTTAGTCAACAAAAGTGGCTGGAGTTAGTCAACAAAAGTGGCTTGAGTTAGTCAAAAAAAGTGGCTTGGGTTGACATCAAATTTCCTTATAAAAGGAAGCTCCTTCCCCTTTGTATAGCATCCTAAAATTCTCAAAGTAATAAAGAGAATTTCTAGTGAAAGAAAAATAGAGAGTGTTTTTCCTCTAGTGGTCTAACAGATACATGAGCAACATGGAGATGGCAAGGAAGAAAAAATAGTGTGGAGATTGATTGATCCTCAATCAAATCTTCAAGTGGGAGATTGTCAACAAAAGCGGCTTGAGTTAGTCAACAAAAGCGGCTTGAGTTAGTCAACAAAAGCGGTTTGGATTTGTCAACAAAAGTGGCTTGAATTAGTCAACAAAAGTGGCTTGGGTTAGTCAACAAAAGTGGTTTGGGTTAGTCAATAAATTTTCTTATAAAAGGAAGCTACATTCCCCTTTGTATAGCATCTCAAAATTCTCTAAATAATAAAGAGAATTTCTAGTGAGAAAAATAGAGAGTGTTTTTCCTATTTCAAGAGAGAGTATAGTTGTTCTCTCCTTGTGGTATAGAGAGAGGTTGTAACTCCTATTATTTTTCATAATTAAATTCTTCTATATTTGCCCGTGATTTTTTATCTGAATTTGTTTAGGGGTTTTTCCACTTAAAATCCGGTGTTCTTATTATTTTTCTCAAATTATTAGCTGCGTTCCTGCTATAATCCGGTCCTAATTCCGTAACAATTTCTTAGTCTCACCGCCAGCCTAGGAGGAAGCACCACCTGCCAATCAGCCAACCCTCAATGTTCGGTCACCGGAATCCAAACACGTGAGCTACACGCTCCTCCATAAGAATCTGCCCTTGGTCCACACACCGGCGCTTAAGGGTTCATCAGTTGCCGGAAAATTTTCCGGTCTTCAGTTTCGGGTTCGCCTTGTTCAGTACAACACTTCTTTGTACCTAGTTGGGTTAGCATCCATTCGGGTGTGGGATCTTCTTTGAAATAGGTTCAACTCTTTTTTATTTCAGCTTTGATTCTCTGTTTTTTCACTGCATATTTGGCACTATGGCTGATAAGAAGTCGATAGTCATGACTAATGTTGTTCCTGTGATGTCAAAAATCACTAAACATAAGCTTAATGGCTCCAATTATCTGGATTGGAGTAAAACAGTTCGACTTTATTTGCGAAGAATCAACAAAGATAATCATATGATTAATGATCCACCAAAAGATGATTCTAGACAAACATGGCTAAGGGAGGATGCTCGATTATTCTTGCAGATACGGAACTCCATTGATAGTGAGGTAATTGGTTTGATTAATCACTGTGAATTTGTTAAAGAATTGATGGAATATCTAGATTTCTTATATTCTGGGAAAGGGAATATTTCCCGCATTTATGAGATGTGCAAAACGTTTTATCGTGCAGAAAAACAAGACAAGTCTCTTACAAATTACTTTATGGACTTTAAGAAAACTTATGAAGAGCTTAATATGTTGCTGCCATTTAGTTTTGATGTGAAGACTCAGCAAAGTCAAAGGGAATAGATGGTTGTCATAAGTTTTATAGCTGGTCTCCTTTCTGAATTTGAGACTGCTAAATCTCATATTCTTTCTAGTTTTGAGATATCATCTTTATAGGATGTATTTAGTAGGGTACTTCGCATATAAAGTACTCCATTTGTTCAGATCAGCGGTGCCCTTGTCAGTCGAAATAATGATTATGAATCTGCACTATCACATTACAGAAATGGTAACAAAGGAGGGGGATCATACAGTTTTGAGAATCGAGCATAGGATTCAGGAGGAATTGTGTGTCATTATTGCCATAAGACAGGACATATGAAGCGAGATTGTCGAAAACTTCAGAACAAAACTCAGAAACCTCAATTTGCCCATATTGCATCCACTACTGAAACATTTGAAAAGTCAGTTCTTATCTCTGCAGATGACTTTGCTGAGTTCTCTCAGTACCAAGAATCATTAAAGTCTTCATCTACTCCAGTCACTGCTATTACTGATTCAGGTAAACCAAATGCATGTCTTCTTTCATCTTCCTCAGAATGGGTCATTGATTCTAGTTGCACAGATCATATGACAGGTAATCCTAGTCTCCTCTCCACTTTTCAGTCACATACATCTTCTAAGGTTACTTTAGCCAATGGTTCTACTTCTTCTGTTCTTGATTCTGTCATTGTCCATCCAACTCTATTACTTACTTTGAATTCTGTATTAAGTCTACCAGAATTTGCATTTAATTTACTATCTGTGAGCAAACTTACTCGTGCCTTGAATTGTTTTATCTCATTTTTTTTCCTGATTATTGCTTGTTTCAGGATCTTATGACGAAAAGGATTATTGGTAAAGTACATGAATCTAGAGGTCTCTACATCCTTGACAACCAGATACCCAAATCCATTGCTTGTTCTAGTGTAACAACCCCTTTCGAAGCACATTGTTGGTTGGGCCATCCCTTTCTTCCTTTGCTAAAGAAACTTTGTCCACAGTTTAGTAGTGTGTCTTCATTAGATTGTGAGTCGTGTCAGTTTGCCAAACACCATCATGTTAGCTCTAGCCCTAGGGTCAATAAAAGAGCAAGTTTTCCATTTGAATTAGTTCATTCTGATGTTTGGGGTCCTTGCCCAGTTTTGTCTAAAACTGGATTTAAGTACTTTGTTACTTTTGTTGATGATTACTCTCGTGTGACTTGGTTATATTTAATGAAAAGTCGTTCTGAATTGTTTTCTCATTTTTGTGCTTTTTGTACTCAAATTAAAACTCAGTTCAATGTTTCTATCCATACACTGCGAAGTGATAATGCCAAAGAATATTTGTAAGCATCTTTTCAAACTTACATGATTTAGAATGAAATTCTTCACCAAACTTCTTGTGTTGATACTCCATCCCAAAATGGAGTCGCAGAATGAAAGAATAGACATCTTTTTGAAACAGCAGGAGCACTATTATTCCAAATGAATGTTCCTAAAACTTTTTGGGTTAATGCAGTTTCAATGGCATATTTTCTGATTAACTGCATGCCTTCCTCTATTCTTCATGGTACAACCCCGTACAGTACCCTTTTCCCAAATAAGTCATTATTTCCTATTGAACCTAGGATATTTGGTAGCACTTGCTTTGTTAGGGATTTTCATCCGCACATCACTAAATTATATCCCAAGTCTTTGAAATGTATATTCCTCGGTTATTCTCATCTTCAAAAAGGATATAGATGCTATTGTCCTAGTCTCAATGAGTATCTTGTCTCAGATGATGTTACTTTCCTGGAAGACACACCATATTTTCCGTCTTCTCCTCCAGAACGTCGGGGGAGGATGATGATTTGTTAGTCTACACTATCACATCCTCTGAACCAACTCTTGTCAAGCCTCCCTTTAAACCAGCCCCTATCAAGCCTCTCATTCGTCAAGTCTACTCTAGATGCCAAAACCCTCTTGATTCATGTCCTACACCAACACCTTTGTCATCAAATCCGGTTTCAAGTGATGATCTTCCCATTGTTGTACGCAAAGGTAAACGTAACTGTACTTATCCTGTTTCGTCTTTTGTTTCTTATCACCATTTGTCACCTTCTTCTTGTTCTTTTATTGCATCTCTTGATTTTATTTCTATCCCCAAAACTGTTCATAAATCCATATCTCATCCTGAATGGCGTGATGCAATGATAGAGGAAATGAATGCTTTAGATGACAATGGTACTTGGACCTTGATAGATTTACCTGCAAGGAAATAGGCTGTTGGATGTAAATGGGTGTTCACGATTAAGGTAAATCCTGATGGGACAGTAGCTCGCCTAAAAGCTCGTCTTGTTGCTAAAGGATATGCTCAAACTTATGAAGTGGATTATTCTGACACTTTTTCTCCTATTGCTAAATTGACATCTATTAGGTTATTTATTTCTATGGCAGCTACTCATAATTGGCCTTTACATCAGCTAGATATCAAGAATGTTTTTCTTTATGGCGATCTTCAAGAAGAAGTTTATATGGAGCAACCTCCTGGATTTGTTGCTCAGGGGGAGTATGGGAAAGTCTATCATCTTCGCAAATCTTTGTATGGTTTGAAACAGAGCCCCCTGCTTGGTTTGGAAAATTTAGTCAGGTAATTGAAAAGTTTGGAATGATGAAAAGTAAGTCTGACCACTCAGTTTTCTACAAACAATCTGAAGCTGATATTATTGTTTTAGTTGTGTATGTTGATGACATTGTCATTACTGGGAATGATACTATTGGAATCTCATCTCTTAAGTCTTTTCTTCACACTCAGTTTCACACAAAAGATTTAGGGATGCTAAAGTATTTTTTGGGTGTTGAAGTCACAAGGAGTAAAAAAGGTATCTTTCTATCTCAGAGAAAATATGTACTTGACTTATTAATTGAGACAGGAAAATTAGGGGCAAAACCATGTAGTGTTCCGATGATTCCTAATGTGCAACTTACAAAAGATGGTGAGCCATTTGAAGATCCTGATAAATATAGAAGATTGGTTGGAAAGTTGAATTATCTTACAGTGACTCGTCCAGATATTGCATATTCTGTCAGTGTTGTGAGTCAGTTTATGTCATCCCCAACAGTTCATCATTAGGCAGCCCTAGAACAGATTTTGTGTTATTTGAAAAGAGCACTTGGGCGTGGTTTCTTGTATGCAAATCATGGACACATTCATATTGAATGTTTCTCAGATGTAGATTGGGTAGGTTCCAAGGTAGATTGAAGATCTACATCAGGCTATTGTGTCTTTGTTGGAGGAAATTTGGTCTCGTGGAAGAGTAAGAAGCAAAACGTTGTGTCACGATAGAGTGCAGAATCCGAATATAGAGCTATGGCACAATTTGTGTGTGAAATCATGTGGATATATCAGCTCTTGACTGAGGCAGGCCTTAAGACTTTAGTACCAGCAAAATTGTGGTGTGATAACCAAGCTGCTCTCCATATTGCTTCCAATCCGGTATTCCATGAACGAACTAAGTATATTGAGATTGATTGTCATTTCGTTCGGGAGAGAATACAGCAAGGTTTGATTTCAACACAGTATGTAAAGACAGGAGAACAATTGGAAAATATCTTCACAAAGACTCTAAAAGGGGTTCGGGTTGATTATCTTTGTAACAAGCTGGGCATGATTAACATCTATGCTCTAACTTGAGGGGGAGTGTAACAGGCTGTATATACCATATATGTAAATAATTATAGGATTGATCTGTAGGGGTTAATTAGCATGATTATAGGTTCCTATTTAGTCTTCTTTCCTATTAAAGGAAGCCTAGAGTTGTATATATAAATGTAAGAATCACACATACGAAGAATTCTTCTCCCATCTATTTGTCTTTGTTAATTTCACAATTTCAAAAGCTAAGAATTTGTCTCTTGCTTCTTTTTCTCACCAAGTGACTCTGAAAAGTGTAAGAATGGCATTTCATCAACAAGCAACTATGAGCTAAGCAAGATTTTGGTTATTAGCAGACAAGCACTTAAAATTATCCATATTTTATTAGTATAATTAAGCTTTATTGTTCATGGACAGATCTACTGATGATGGAAAGGAAAAATTATATGATATTTTTCATCAAATGACACCATTTGAGAGAGTATGGATGGACTATTATCGGCTCTAATTCTTCCACAAATACATAAGAGTATAAACAACCAGGATAGTCCAAGATCCAAGAGGCAGCAAAGTATAAAACCACCAAAGAAAATTTAACTAGACATAGACAACACTAATAAATTCTTCAATTTCAAGTCCAGTGACAAGCAATTGAATTGTCTGGTTATATTGATCATTCAAACAGATGAAAAAATACAACAAAAATATAAGGAAGAGTGTCAAGTAGTTAGTATCATTATAATTTATGCATTTTGTGTAAAAAATATGCCAATTGCTCTAAAGCTTATCCTGAAGCCATTAGTTTGCACAAGTACTAACCAATGGGACTGTCAAGGAATCTCATAATAATAAATAAGCCTAGGGATCACATCATCCTCCTAAACTAAGAATGGTGACAATATTTGAACCTTTGACTACTGTTACAGAGTCAACAATACTGCATACAAAATTCATGATCATGAAAAAAGTTAAATCAAGTTACAGGACGTGGTGATATCCTTGTCAAATTGACCATGTTCTAGCTAGTCAGTAATCAATTCATGAAAGGTGCCAAAGTGGAAAAGATAGAGTGGTATAAATTCATATTCCAAATTGATGGTGCCTCTAAAATAGACAAAAAGGTAACTATTTTCAAGAATCTCATCATCACAAAGTAGAAAGATGGAGTTTTGTGGCGAACCTGGTCATCTATGACTCTTGAATCTGATGATGAACCCTAGGTGGTGAAAGGTTTGAAAGGAATAACTAAGTTGGTTGTTGAACAATGACCTGGAATCCATCTTTATTTAGTTGAATAATGAGATGGAAATCATCTCTAAGATATTCAGTTTATAATTTATTAGCATCTTTTCTTTATTTTCAATTCAAAGATATACTTCCATTAAATGGTTATCAACATCAAAAAAATATGCTTTTAAATATGCTATTCTTAAATCAAATTTCTGTTTAGGTTCACATGCAGCTTTTCTTATTTTTAATTTGCATTTCATATTCATAATATTATTTAAGAACCAAAATAAAAACCTTGTAATCATTTCTTCATTATATATATATATATATATATATATATATATATATATATAGCTAGTTATGATGACAGTTAGTCCTCAATCAGATACAATGGATTAGCATAATATTAGTTAAGTATCACACTTTAAGAACATACAAGACTATATTGAATTAGAATAATCCTAGCTCTTTCTAATTGCAGCACAGATATTAGGAAATTAATATCCAACACTATCCTATTATCTATTACTTTCCCCATCACACATAATCTTTTTGCTACCAGAAAATGGCAACCAACAAGGGATTTGCTACATCAACTTCCAACTCCACAATAAGGCTCTAAATTGGCCAATGGATGTCCACCCATAACCCATTCCCTTAGTAAACTTGTTAGGTCCTTCCCTTTATTTGGTTTATTTCATAGCCACTAGGTGTGATTGGTCAATGTAAAGAAAGAAAAGTGAAAATCTGTGCTAATCACAATAGCATATAGCTTGTAATTTATAGTAAATAATAGGGAATGTGTTAACAACAGGGTCATAAACACCCATGTGTGATATGTGGCTTCTAGTGCGCCAATTTGGTTGTAGTGCAACCAAACTGAACCAGGGAGAGACACGTTAGCCTAAGCAAACAAAACTTGCATAAAGCTTGAATAGTAGGTTTTTTTACCAAGGACAATTATAAAACTACGTCCAGCTTCAATATCTTTTTTCTAATTTTGTGTTTTGTAGATAAGGAATGATCAAGTTAATGACCTGATCAAATTTGCGATAAAGCGCACTATCAAAGAAGCTATAATTTCAACATCACATTAACAAAGAAAGGTATCATACCACATATCCTCAAGTTGTTAATTGCCATGCAGAACAAACAGAGGAATCAAATCCACAAATTAAAATCATGCTGCTCCTCATAGACCTAAGACTGCTGGTACTTGCTTACCTTAAAGCCATGATCCTAAGTTACTAAATATTTGAGCATAGTTCATGCTTAATTTTGAATTAATAATCAAAATATAAAGCAGTTACCAATGCCCCTGAAAGCTATTATAAACATACGCCATCCATTAACAACAATTTTTCGAAGCAGAATATGTTAGGAAGGTGTGAGTCTCTCCAACATTGAGAGCCCACAGCCTAATAACAACAAAAATTTCTTATTGAAAAAAAAAAAAAAAGGGAAGGAGAGAGTCAAATCCTACATATTTGACAAAAGGATTGGGAATGATTGGGTTGAAAGCCTATATAAAGGCTCCTTCCCTTCCTCATTTACATTATACACATAGATCACAAAACTAGAGATAGTTTTGTGTAAGGCTGTAATCGAGCCGAGCTTTAGCATGTTCAAACTCGGCTCAATATTTTTTTTCCAAGCTCGAGTTTTGGATCGATTTTTAGATCGAGTTTGAAAATCATTTTCAAATTTGACTCGTTTAAACTCTCGAACTCGGATTGTTAATAAATTATAATTCAGCTAAGTTCGAATTCGATTCGTTTTGAAATTTATTTATAATTTATCAAAATACTCAACTTTTTAAATATTAATAAAATAACTATAACAAAAATATTTAAAACTAATATAAAAGCAAAAGCATCCAATTAGTGAGAAAAAAAAATTCAATCATAAAATTGAGCATTATATGTATTACAAATATATTAATTAATAAAAAAATATTTTTAAAAATTAGAATATTAGATTATATAATAAGAAAATATTAAATTATATTAATTAAGAGTATATATATTTTAATCAAATTGAATTACAAAAAATTTTATAGGAGTATTAAAATATATTTTTTGAAGTGTCAAAATTATTAAGTTAATAATAATAATAATAATAATAATCAAATTGTTTACGAGACTAATCGAGCCGAGCAAAATATTAATAATAATAATAATAATCAAGTTATTCACGAGTTTAATCGAGCCGAGCTTTATTTTTCTTAAGCTCAGCTCGTTTATTAATCGAATCTTAAAGTAAGGCTCAAACTTGACTCGTTTATAAAACGAGCCGAATACGAACGAGCTTTTATTGAACCGAACACCGAACCGCTCGCAAATAGCTTGGCTCATTTGCAGCCCTAGTTTTGTGTGAGTCAGAAAAAAGAAGCAGAGGCTTCTAAGTAAGCAAGCCAACGAGAGAAGTTATGGCTTGTGAGTATGTGTATCTCATGAAATGTGATATGGTGAGGAATATTTTTAAGAGAGAAAAATATTTCTAACTATTTGTGAGAGGGTTTTGATAATTTTTTTCTGTCCAAAAATTATCCTACATTTTTTTAATTCTTGTTCACTGTGAGAAATGGTGTACTGGGTTATTGGGTGTAGTATAAGAGAGGGTTTTGATAATTTTTGTCCGTCCAAAAATTATCCTACTTTTTTTTTAATCCTTATTCACTGTAGGAAAGGGTGTACTGGGTTATTGGGTGTTGTGTGAGAGAGGGTTTATAATTTTCTCCATCCAAAAATTACACCGTGTAACTATAAGAATTAGTAAATTATCTCTTATGAATCGTGAATGTAGATTTATTGAGAAACCGAACCACTTAAAATTCTTATCGTTTTTGCTGTGAGTTATTTATTAATTTATGCTTCCGCTATGTGTGTGAAAAATTTCCAACAAATGGTATCAGAGTTTCTAGTTTTTATTTTGGGGTAGAAGGAAATTTTATTGGGACTGAAGTGGAACTATTGTCCGGGACAGTATCATATTTTGGGAAAAGAGATATACTGCAAAGAAGAGAAAAATATAAGGAATTTTTTGGTATAATCCGTTTCTAAAACGGGTGTAAAATCAAAAATTAAGTAAACAGTAACAACGCAAAAAAATTTTTGCATGTTACTGTTACAGTAACAGGAAACAATAGTAACGTACAGTAGCAAAGAACTGTAGTATACTATTCTCAGGGTATTGTTCATGCAGTTACTATAGCAACATACGGTTACTGTAGCAGTATAAAAAAATTTAGCGTGCTGTGAATAGTATCGGATACTATTCACTGGGTCCCGCAATAGAAATTTTAAAGAGGGAGAGCATGAAGAGACACATACTCACGTGAAAGACTGACAGAGAGCTACAGTCATAGTGAAGCCCTCCATATTGTCATGAGGGAGAGATTTGTTAGGTAGGTGTGGGTCCTTCCAACATGGATGGCCCACATCCTAATAACAACAAGAACTTCTTGTTGAAGAAAGGAAAAAAAAAGAAGGGGGGAGGAGGAAGGGGAGAGTCAAATATGTAGGTATTGTCGGTGCCTCAATATTTGACAAAAGAATTGGGAAGGATTGGGTTGGGAGCCTATATAAAGGTTCCCTCCCTTTCTCATTTAAATCATACACATAGATCACAAAATCAGAGAGAGTTTTATTTGAGTGAGAGAAAAAAGCATAAGCTTTTAAGTAAGTAAGCCAATGAAATAAGTTATGACTTATAAGTGTGTGTCTCATTAAGTGTGATATGGTGAGAAATATTTTTATGAGAGAAAAATATTTCTAACTATTTGTGAGAGAGTTTTGATAATTTTTATCCGTCCAAAAATTATCTTACATTTCTTTAATTCTTATTCACTGTGAGAAAGGGTATACTGGGTTATTGGGTGTAATATAAGAGAGAGTTTTGATAATTTTTATCCGTTCAAAAATTATTCTACATTACTTTAATTCTTGTTCACTGTGGGAAATGGTGTACTGAATTATTAAGTGTTGTGTGAGAGAGGGTTTACAATTTTCTCCGTCTAAAAATTGTACCGTGTAACTATAAGAATTATAATGAATTATCCCTTGTGAATTGTGAATGTAGGTTTATTGAGAAATCGAACCACGTAAAATTCTTATCGTCTTTACTGTGGATTATTTATTAATTTCTGCTTCCGCTGTGTATGTGAAAATTTTCCAACATAATCATCTTCAAAAATTAAATTATCTATGAAAATTCCAATGGTACCAATGTTGGAAGGCACATTTCTTCCATCTAAAACGATATATTATTTATAATACTTTGAACTGCTAATAACCAAAGTAGAATTCACCATCTCCTAGCCGCATCCTATATTCAATTGCTTTAGGTATCTCCTAAAAGAAAAATGTTCAGTAGAGGCTAGCCAAAATCAGCCTGCTGTTATTACTTCAGCAGTAAGCCAAATATACTTTTCATCAAACTAGCATATAACACAAATTGAAAGAGCATTTGTTTCCAAATTGAGTCAATGAGGAGCTGGCCCAACCATTATCAAGCATCTAATAGGGATCCACCTAAATTGTTCATTCATCAACAAAACAACCATTATAGTCTTTATGTAATATCCTCCAATTCTTTCCTTGCAATGAGAAATTTTTTCATTGGGATCTATAAAATGGTTTATCATTTACCTATAAACCTACGAGGAACCATGTGTAGTTTTTATCCATCCAAAAACCAAAATGATTTGGCAAGCCCACTGGAGAATCTTATCCTAGCTTTTAAGTTGACAATCCACCCACATTTATCAAAAACCAAACTTTAGCCCTCATGACAAAGCTATATTAGTCTATAGGTTTCTCTATCAAACACTTAACATATAGTAGTTGAATACTTAGAACATATAAAAATAACAAGTGCTTGGACCATTCACCTAATCTCTTACCCCTAATTTGTCATTTAATTGAGTGGCTGTCTGATCCTTCTGGACCATCAGAAGACAAAATAGCTTGTGGGACAAACTTTATGCAAAGTTCCACATTGATGACAAAGCTAATTATGATAAGCTTCTGTTTAGATCTTCAACAAGAAATTGATGATCAATTCTATGTCCAGAAAAAAATTTATATAAAGAGCAAAAAAAAATTTATTTCCTTTTCATTTAGGTGGTGATTGGAATTATCAACATTATGATGATAACCATGGAAATTAAGAATAACACATAATTGACGAGAAGAGGATAAATTTGTCAGAATTGGCTATGTTAAAATGCAGAAAGCTAGAGTTCAACAACTACAAACACTTTTATTGTTCATGCTAATCCTAATGCTTCTTAAAACTTGTATTGCTTAGACAATCCACTATAAAGTTGTCAAATGTTTTTAGTGCTTAGGAAATCCACTAAAATGTTTTTTTTATACTGTATGCATCCATCAAGATATTCTTCTCTTTTTTTTTTTTTTTTCAGTTAGTGATGCCCATCATTCTTGACGTAGGACCAAATAGTTTCATACTTTACTAAAGGAGCCATTGCATTAGGACTAAGTCCATCTACAGTTCTACCATATTTGAGCCTAATCATACTACCTCTTCTTTTCTTAAGTTCCCACTACTACTTCTTAAAGCAAATTTGGTTTTTGTAGCTAGTTTGACCTGCTAATCATTTGCATTATTACCTTGATCAAATGAAAAAATACAAGTTCACCCCTTTCAAACTTGTACTGCGCAAGGTAATCTTCCTCAAGCAAGCTAAAGTAGATATTAGTATTTGCTAAGTGCAATTCTTATGATTGAATTTTTTTTTTTCTCTAAGAAAGCAATTAAAGTCCTATTAAAAAAAATACTAAACATCCTCCAATGGGACTTTTAGCCGTGGAAAGTTTTTCCTTGAGTTCCGTGTCCTTTTATTCCCTCTGAACTATCTTTATCTTTTTCCCTTTTCCTGTTCCTAGCAACTCCATATACCTGTAATTAGGCATAAAAGAATACATTTCCACTTTCTTTTCCATTTTGTTCTTTCCTTGTGCAAGTGACTTATCTCATTTTCTTCTCCTACCTCTTGCAGGGGACTTATCCTATTAATTGTTAAAGAAGAACTAATGTACCTTTATAGTAGATGTGCAGGCACTCAAGTGTATGGCCCTGAATTTCAGCAAGACCAAACACAGATTTTTGCTAAAGCAGTGCCCAACTACTTTGCAAAAGGCTTTATTAATGCACCAAACACACATTTCACAGGCAAACAAGCATTTGTTGCATGCAAGCTCCTAAACCAACTCCATTATCTGAAAATTGTCAATGCCAATCATCTTGATATAGCACACTAAAACACATTGTTCTATATTTGTAGATATTGAAGCTTAACTACTCAACTCAAAGCTTCAAAAAAAAAAAAAAAAACTACTCAGCTCAAAGTTGCAGTACATAACTAATATGACTTCAAATTGGTACCTCTGCTTGAGCCTTTGTAAAGCAAAGAGCACCACAAAAAGTTTAGAACAGGGTTGGCGTTTGGATATAGCAATAGGATCTTGCTACCTACATGCATATTTCCTACTCAGATCACCTAATGATTTGTTATGTATCATAGATTAAAATATATACCAAAGAATACCCAATTCTCAGAAAGGGTCCTCACTTGATAACCAAATTTTAAAGCTAATAAATTCTGCAACATTCTTAAACCCGAAGGGGCAAATTAAGTTTTTCTTTACTCTTACACGGCTTAACATGTGGGGGAGTATGTGCAGTAGGTGACTCCTTAGTCCTTAGTCCTTAGTTCTTAATGGGGTAAAGAAATCTAGAGTGGACTTTAAATTTATTGAAGATACGATTTGAGCAAAAAGGAAAAGTGAGATGAATCTGACTATATTTTGTCTATAAAATATTGATGAGTAGAGGCATTGGTAGGACCTTGAAAAGCTTAGTGGTTCAAGCCTAGGCATCTAATTCATTGTAGGTTAGCTAGAATTTTTTTTTTTTTTTTTTTTTTTTTTGCCAAATTAGCTAGAATTTTCATTCCATTTAGAACCAAATAGAATTTTAATGCCATGAATTAGTTTAGGTTTTTTTATATCAGCAAAACAGAGTGAAAAGTCGGTTTGAAATCAACTTATTCTCCTAACCCTCTAACATGAATAGTATAGTATAGTACCACAACAAATTAATTTAATCAACACCTATAAACTTTGTATCATGTAAGATTACATTTCATTGTAATAGACTCGATACATAACAAATAGGTTCGACACCCATTAATATGTAAGTTATTTTTTAATTTATTATTACTGTTTAATATGGTGTGATTATGACTTTACTTTGTAAATATCTTTAAACGTTGTTCATTGTATACAGTGTAAATATGAAATTCTATCTACCAAAAGAACAAATTGATCAAATGCATATTAGACACTCTTTATGCTATCTACTTTGTATACTAGTCAAACATATACTTTATGCCCTGATGAAAAAAAAAATGGAAAAAAGAAACAACAAAAGTATATTCTTTATGCTTTAACTAGAAAGAAACGATGCATTCCTTGTTAGGAAAATTATAAGATGCACATGTTCATCAAAAAAAGAAACTGTCTTTTGTTGAAAGATAAAAAATTACCCTATCCTAATTTAACCCCCAAAACAAAAATGATCCAAGTAGATTTACCAATTTGGTCAAGGTAAGCACAAGGCATTGCAGGTAATTGTTTTGGTTGCACAAAGAGCTGCGGCTGCAGTGTACTGTAGTAATGGGCTAAGAATAGGGCAGGGGAAAGTCTACAAATTAAGAGTCGGCTGCGTTGCAAAATCGAGTCCAACCTAAGCCAAGCTAACTCTGCTGGCTAACCTCAATGGCTCAACCCAACAGAAAAGTCAACTTCACAGCCAAATCAACCATAAATTATCAGCGTAGCAAAGAACAGCTGCCAATATCCTAATCTCCCAATCTTTTCTCCAAGGATGCAGGAGCAAGAAAATCTCTTAGCAGAAACCGAAATTCACTACTGGGGCAAAACCCCAGAAGAAGAGTACTACAAGCAACAAGGAATCAGAGCTTCTCATTCATTCTACACCTCACCAAGAGGCCTCTCTCTCTTTACCAGATCATGGCTTCCCATCTCCACCACCCCACCACGTGGCATCCTCTGTATGGTTCATGGGTATGGCAATGACATTAGCTGGACATTTCAGTCCACAGCGATCTTCCTTGCCCAGATGGGTTTTGCCTGTTTTGGTATTGACATTGAAGCACATGGCAGATCTCAAGGGCTGAAGGCCTATGTGCCGAACGTTGACCTTGTTGTTCAAGATTGCATCAATTTCTTCAATTTCATCAAGCAAGATCCAAATCTTGATGGGTTACCTTCGTTTTTGTATGGTGAGTCAATGGGTGGTGCTATTTGTCTCCTAATTCATCTGGCAAACCCTAAAGGGTTCGATGGTGCAATATTAGTTGCGCCAATGTGTAAAATCTCTGATAATATGAAACCCAGATGGCCAATTCCTGAGGTTTTATTAATTCTTGCAAAATTCTTTCCAACTTTGCCAATTGTACCAACAGCAGATGTTTTATCAAAATCAATCAAAGTTGAGAAAAAGAAAATAATTGGAGAAATGAATCCAATGAGATACAGGGGAAAACCAAGATTGGGTACTGTTGTGGAGCTATTGAGAGTTACAGATTATTTGAGTAAAAGATTATGTGATGTTAGTATTCCATTTATGGTATTACATGGAAGTGCTGATGTGGTTACTGATCCAAATGTGAGCAGAGCTCTGTATGAAGATTCAAAGAGCAATGATAAAACAATCAAGATTTATGATGGAATGATGCATTCGTTGCTGTTTGGTGAAACTGATGACGATATTGAAATTGTTCGCCGGGATATTTTGTCATGGTTGAACAAAAGATGCCAAGGAAATTATCATCAGTAAGTTGTGGTTGGGCTGTTTCTTATTTTTCTTATTTGTTTTCTTAGAAATACGCCATTTTCCATTACCAATGATCATGATAGTGATAATTACTGGTCTTTGATAGGAAAATTTATGTGATGTATCTTACAGCAAATAGCGGGTGAGAATTTAGCTTTGCTCATGAACAACTGATTTACTAGCAGAACGTAATAAAGAAATCAATAGCAGGAGCAGAGCAACACACATTTTCTTCAAATAACTGGTGCATACATTTTTAGCGAGTCAATGCAATCTAATTTTAGTCTATTTTTATGCTTTATCAAGTCACTAATGAGCTAACAAGACTTTGGTGAAATTCAGACTGCGCGAACCTAACTAAAAGGTCTAGCATTCAAGTTTCACCGACATTATGGACATTTTTAGAAAATGTATTTTGACATTCTGAAGCTGTAATTTGAAAATTGATGGTATATAATGAACACTATCTCTAGCCCCCCAAAAAAAAAAATTCAGTAATGAGAGTTCATGGTTCTGGAAATACAAGGTTTTTGTTTTTGGTCCCTTGGTAAAACGAAAATCCATTGATTTAAAAATTGAGGAAATGGAAGGTCCCACCGAGATTTGAACTTGGGTTACTAGATTCAGAGTATCATGGGACCTGCCACGAAAACATTTTTCCATTTCATATATTTTATGTTTAATATAAAAATAAAAATTCATTTGAAATTTCATCTTATTTCCTATAAATAAAATTTATTAACACTTGAACCAATTTAAATCAAATTTAATAGAAGTTGAAAAATGAACTCTAAATTAATAAAGAGCACAAACCTAATTTCATTTTGACTCTAATAAAACTAACTACCACTCAAATGGTACTTAGTAATACCAAACTAGAAAATTTAGTCATCGATTTAATCCAAACTCTCTGCAAGAATCAACTCCAACAAAACAACAAATAGTTTCTGTAATGACAATAAACCTCTACTTCGTTTATTTCTCTTTTTTATTCTTAGTTATATATTTAAAATTCAAATCTGGATTTATATCACATGATATAACAGTAATCACAATATAATATTCAGTTGACTTGAGATTGGCATTATACACACTCGCTAAATAATTAAAGATGAAACCAGGGCAACAAAAGGTATAATCAAAGCTATATAATTCATAATTCTCTGTACAAGGAGAAAAACAGTGTAACAATTCAATCAAAAAGAAAAACCTGATGGCCAAAGGAAAAACAAACCCCTATCATTTACACTTAGGGAAAAAAAATTAACAAAAAGAATTACATATATACCTATCGAAGTCTGTATCTTTACGAGCTGTGAGACTATTTGAACTCTAGATCCTACCATTTTAATATAGTAACGAAAGGGAAGATCAATTGTTAGACCCGCCAAAAAATGGACAAAAAATTGATCTAAAAACAACGCCTATGCATGTATTTTCTAGTCAGAAAAAAATACTTCCCTGAGGTATCAATGCTGAAATAGTCAGGCTATGGCTCAATTTAATTATAGAGCTGCAGCAGGCAAGCAGCTAAGGATCTATACCTTGTATATCTAGGCTGACTGAGAACCTATACGCTAATATCTGAGTTAGCAAATAAATGTCTGCCAAATACTATAACCTCCATCTTCACACCATAAAAAGGTATTTCAAGTCATCAACTGTTAAGCGAGTCTGACGACCACCAGTTTCATCCTCTCCAAATGCAGATGCAACCATCTCCCTCTTCTTTTGCTGCAAGAACCCAAGGATCTTTCATTACCAAAAATTTGAAATCAAGAAAATAAAAACTTCAAATTACATACAACCATCCAATAATATAACCTTCTCTTAGCAGCAACTAGAATGCAAGAAAATTATAGACAATGATGAGAAGCAAGTGAATAAATTGAGAATTTACCAATCTTAAAAGGGAACAAACTAGAAACTACAGAACTTCAGAAACCAAATCACGTTAAACAAAGGATGTAGGCATCCAGTCCATCCAAACACAGTGCATTTGCATTGATAAGATACTAATGAAGACGTGTCAACAGATATTTCAGAAAGGTTAAATCAACTGTACTTGTTCCATCCATGTGATTTAAATCACTTGATGCAGTTGAACCTTATTGACCTAATAAGGTATCCAGTCCATCCAAACACGGTACATTTGCATTGATAAGATACTAAGAATGAAGACATGTCAACAGAGATTTCAGAAAGGTTAACTCAACTCAACTTGTTCCATCCATGTGATTTAAATCACTTGATGCAGTTGAACCTTATTGACCTAATCCCCAAACTAATAGCCTAACCAAAAAATATATATATGAACTAGAAGTTACATCAGAATGAGTTGATAAGTTCAGTTACCATTTGAACCACCTATTAAACTTAAAACAAGTCAATTAACTTCACCATAGGTTAATGCTTTTACCCACACAAACATTTCACCAACCAAAGCAGCCTAAGGTCAATGGTCAGAAAAACCCAAGTACCAACTTAATTACCTAAGAGCTTTAAGGCTCCAATCCTGACACATCAATCAGTAACATGCCCAATAACTAATAATGGCAATGCAAACTGCATATTTCCATAATCCATCTAGGGTAGCCATGAATGTCTTCTCTATATAATTACTTTTCAATCTTAAATTAGAAACTTTTGCATATGATGAACATAAATAAATAATACCTGTAGGGCTAAAATACGATCTTCAACAGTATCTTTCACTGTTAAACGCAAAACAGTCACAGGACGAGTCTGTCCTATGCGATGTGCCCTATCAATTGCCTGGTCTTCAGTAGTGGGATTCCACCAGAGGTCCAGAAGCAGCACACGGCAAGCTGCAACCATGTTCAGTCCAAGACTAGCAGCTTTCAAAGACATAATCATAACTGACACCTATAAAGCAGAGAGAATCAAACTTCAGAAATAAATTCACCAGAAACAATTAAGAATAATATTTAAAAAATCTGTTTAATGGGAAATTTTAGAAGATGATGTCCCACAAACCTCTGGTAGCGTATTGAAATCCTTCACTGCTTTATCTCTGGCAACAACCGACATTGTTCCATCTAGTCTTCGGTACTGAATAGAAGAATTTTTAAGACAAGCTTCAAGCAAATCTAGCATCCTTGTCCACTGGGAAAATACTATGGCTTTCTCACCAACTACCTTAACTGAATGCACAACATTTTCATCCACAGATAAATTTTTCTTATTAGTATCATCACCTGAAATCCCAGAACTACATGAGTTTTCAGGACAGGTGGCATTTCCATCAGAATTCTCCAAGGAACCATTTGTAGATGTGCAATCCTGTGGTTTTGTCAGCGATTGCAGGACCTCAAGAGCAGCCCTAATTTTTGAAGAATCGTAAGGAAGACTCTCACGATATGAGTTAGCTGCCCCACCAGGTTCAGAGCCAGACCCATCTTGAGCAGGCTGGTCAGAGAGAGAACCATTTAATATGGCTTTGGAAAAGACTGAAGATGTATTTAGTCGAACTTTGCATTTTGAGGTGGGGCATTGGTTGTCATCACCGGTAAGATGTTCACATATGCATTGGTTGCAGAAAACATGACCACAGATTGAAACAACAGCATCTTCTGGTGGATCCTATTGACAGACAAATCAAGAGTGTCATCAGAAAACACAAAGCTTGAAAATTTGCATTTAGTAAGAATGAAAACTTGATAAAGACAATTTTAAGAATGACAAAACAAACACACACCCCACACAGGAACTACTTTGTAAGGCAGGCATATTGATACAAACCATAATTTCAAGCCAAATGATTCTATTCCCATAAAATGTAGAATCCATAATGTCACAGTTATCATTACAAAATCATCAGCTACCCATTTAACAACAAAATATCAGCACTTACATTGCCAATGATTGCATCTGAAAACGCATCTCATTCAACAACTAAATAAATCAACATAGAGATTAGGCTCTTAGATGGGAAGGAAATATAATTGCACATAAACAAGCTTTACATGGCCTTTTTAACACCTTACCAAGAGCCTATCCCAACAATATGGAAAGGCATAGTTAATGTAGCCCTGATTCGGAGATCCTAGAATTATAGCCCCCGAAAGGAACCGCAAATGATGAGTTTTAGGTAGAAATGAGTGTTAAATTTTACATGTTGGATGTTCTCTTAATTTTCTTAAAGTTTGAATTCCAAGGGTTTGGTAAATTCCAGTTTCTGGAATAAGCTGTCGTAGCAGCACGTCTCTGAATCCAAGTGTGGTTTTTTTTTTTTTAGTATTATTTCCATAGCCAAAACAAAATTCGTCTTACTTGTCAAAACAATATTCATCCTAGTAGTCTATGTAAAAATCTAAGTCCTACAAGGATTTAAATATTCAAAGACTGAATGCATTTCTTCAATTTATTGCAAAACCGCCTAGAAACCCTGGGTCTTTTTGTTAAGAATATATTCATAATTCTAAAGCACAGGATACAAGGAGTGAGCACATACATTGCAGATGCCACAGATTGCCAAAGATGCTTCTAAGCAATTCAAAAGGCACATCTGTTTCTCCCTGGGAAGCTTCTTTGCCATCTCAAATGAGGATCTCCCCAAAGAATTTGAATCATAGCCCCTAACAAGAAGAGGATGATCACAAGCTTGACGTAGACGCAACAGCATCAACAAGATGTTAACATAATTTTGTTTGACTGTTCCAGCAGCTGCATATTCCTGATAACACAAACAAAATTAATCACACTGTGTTGTTCGTGGGTAAGGCCACAGGGCTCAATTTATGAAGAAAATTGCAGAGCAGGCAAGCCGGGCCTGAGTTCATGAACAGGTCTTATTCACACATACGAAATGGAAAGCAAAGCAACTAACATGTTCACAACATAAGTATGATTTAATCATTATCAGTTACAAGCTTTATGTGGAGAGGGAGGGATAAGATGAAAATAATTTAGAAAAAAAAATCACAACCCATATTTTGCTTATCAAGTTAACACGTACATTGAACTGAGCACGTGAATCAGCCTCTAGTCTGGTGTAGAAATCACGCTCATCATCAGTAAAATCCACTTTTTTCAGTTGTACTACTTTGGGTGGTAGATTAATAATTGGTTTGCCATCAATTTGTGTCCCTAGATCAAACAACAACAGTAAGATGAGCATAAATTACAGCAAGTATCGCATATCATCACCATCCTACCTAAATTTCAATACACTGATAAATACAGATCAAATTAGAATAATCATATTCACAAGCATGCTATTGCATAAAACATTTGCCACCAAGATTTTTTTCAAGCAGACCAAAGAATATTAATGTGTGTACATTTACAAACTTTAAGAACTGATGTACTGCATTCAAAATTACTAGCAGGCAGTGATAGGCTACGGATATTCTGATATTGGCAGGTTACAAAACATTATCATTTACTTGCAGGAAAAATCCATTAAAACAATTGCAGAGATAAACTATCCAATCCTGTACCCTAACCCTTTGTTTGGGATAGCAAGGAAGGGAGAGAAAATGAGGGTGGTGAAAGTAAGGGGGAGAAAATATATAATCTCTTGTTTTGTTAGGGAAGAAGAGAAAATTGATGGAGAGAAAAAATGAAAAGAAAATATTTTTTTATTTAAAAAAATAATAAAAGAAAATCTTGAAATTTGAATTTATGTTTATCCTTCAATCAAAAGAGTTTTTCTTCTTATAATAATATTTTATAAAGGATAAAAATGTAATTTACATACATTTTCTCCTCATTTTGAGGAGAAAGATTTTTGTGAGCCCAAGAGGTCTAAAATTCTCATATTCTCCTCTCCTCTCTTTCTTCTACTCTTCCAAACAAGAGAACTTACATTTTTCTCCTCCCTTTCTCCCCCCTCACTTTCATCCCTTCCCAAACATAGAATAAAGATGAGTACCCATCCACAACAAGACCCACAAGGCAAAAAATAGAATGTATAATAAACCATATTACTAAATTAAATCAATACTTCTGGTGAATATCAATAATTGCTTTTTCATCAAGATGATTTCCAAAAATATCCATGTGACTGCAACACTTGGACGACAAACAAAACCTTCAGCAATGAGGCAGTTTCCAGCACAACAAGAAGCCTCAACAAATATTAGAGAAAAACTGAAAGTATCAAAAAATTTCAAACAAAAGGTAAAAAAAAAAGGCGGTATTGTTAGTTTTAAAGAGTATAATAAAGTGAAAATAGGATCCAAAGGAACATCAAATGCAGAATAAATCAACATATCAAATCAAAGCCATAAAACAAATAGAATCTCACCTTTGGTGCGACGAAGCATTATTGTTTTCAGAACAGCTTGCAACTTTTTGTACCCTTTTGTAGGATTCCTCTGAATTGGAATCTTTATTGTAGAGCAAAATGAAGTGTAGACAGCGTAAGGGTCGTATCTCAGGAATCTGAAGTAGCTATAAAGATCATCTATTGCATTCTGGATAGGTGTTCCAGACAAGCACCACCTGCGCTTTGCACGAAGACCCCAACAGGCCCTAGCTACTTGAGTTCTGTGATTCTTGATGCTCTGGGCCTCATCCAGGACAACCCTAAACCATGCAACCTTTGCAAGAGGTCGAGCAACAGACTCAAGTAATGCAGCATCCATTCCTTTCTTATTCCTAGAACCCTTTTTGCCATAACTGGGAGGATATTTTCTTTTCTTACCAGATGAAAGCCCAAGCGACGCAACATCATCACCTTCTCCTTGTCCTTTCTCATCATCATCTTCATCAACAATAGGCTGCTTTGGAACCTCCATGCTAACAATTGAATATGTTGTTAGAACAACATCATACTTCGCTAGCTCACAAGGATCCTTTGTTCGGTTGCTTCCATGGTATACCAGAACGGACAGATTAGCTTTACTGGTTACCTTCTTATGCAGCTCTTCAGCCCACTGCCGTAGGACACTTGTGGGACAAACAACAAGAGTTCCTGCCGCAGGCCTTCCCTTAGATTTCCCAAAAGAAATGGTGCTCTTTGTTGAACTTTCCGTTGACATAAATTGACTGCTTTCAGCATCTCTTTTCATTCCATCCACCTCGGTAACATCATCATCATCCTCATCCAAATCTAACGTTTCAAGCACTTCTTTCTTAACAACTTGTGGATCTACTTTAACAGATGGAGGCTTTTCCTTAAGTATGAGAGCAATTGTCGATACTGTCTTTCCTAATCCCTGCAAGAGAATTCATTGTATAAGCCTAAAAGTAAAATAAAGTTTCTTGAAAGTGTGCCATCAATGGTTTTGCAATTTCAGGAAATCCACCTGATCATCTGCAAGAATTCCTCCTGAACAGTTCAAGCTAGATGTCTCCTTTTGAATCATCCATGACAAAGCAATTCGCTGTCAAGGAAACAATTAAGATTAGTTGGATAACACATTGACAAGCCTATGTGCAAGTAACACAACCCACTCATCAGAAATAACAAGGGAAACCCACAACATGCCAGGTTGTCACTACTTATTTCATTGTTAATAGGCCAGAATGATTTTACCAAACTCATGACTCCTAAAATGGGCTCAAAGGAAGCAGGGAATTAAGGAAAACTCCAAACCTGATGTCTCAAAAGAGGTACTGCCAAAACTCCTTCTGGTGGACTAGCTTCAGATTTTGGCTGAGAGATATCCTGTTATGCATGCCACGACTTTAGTCACATCATACTTTCAGTCATAACAACAGGCTGTTATAACAAGACACTGAGAAAGGGCATGTTTCCAATAGAACAGGAAAAACTGATGCTGATAATAAAAATATTGAAGAATAAACAATAAAATGATTTTCCGTATTTTGCAAGCCAGCTGGCAAATAAGTATCTATGACAAAACATGGAAGCATCCCAACACATATCAGGCACTTATGCATGAACAATTTCTCATATCAACATGATGCTGCCTGAACATAAATTTACTGAAATCCATGCCAAAACAAAAGGACCTTTAGTTCCAAAAAATTTCAAACTTTAAAGGACTTTAAGATTAAAGAGTCAGAACTTTTAGTTCCAAACTTTGAAGGACTTTAAGATTAAAGAGTCAGTGCAGTAGCATCCAACATCCAACCCAGAACTAACCTGCAAAGCAGCTCGAAATATGAAACGCTCATCATTAGCCCTAAGCCTTGTGCTTACTGCTCCAGAGTGATGAATGGAATCACTATATGCAGAATGTTGCAAAGGAGTATTGACCTTTCCAAGAGCAAGAGATTGGCTTGAGCAAGCAGGTTGGCTGATATCTTCAAGGATACATATGTCAGAGTCATCATCAACATGGGATCGACTAGCAGACAAATTACTCTGAATTGATTCAGGGCTTATGCTTGAAAGATGACCCAAGCGCTTATGTTGAATTAGTTTCTCTCTTTCCTCCTTAACACAACTTGGCCACTTGTTTATCTTAGATTCCTCAGCACATGACAAAAACCGTACAGAAGGATCTAAATTCAAATGTGCATCATCAAGGGCAATTTCACCAGCAATTCCATCAACTCGAGCCCTCATGGATGCAACATTTATGTCTCTTTTCTCATCCTTTAAGTAAAAGAAATGTTTCTGATTTGGAATAGAAGAAACACCAGAAGATGATTGCTTTGACTCTGCCTCATGCAAGAAACTATTTTCATCACTACAAGAAAACTTTCTATTGACAAGTTCATTAGTCATTTTGTCAGAATGGCACATCATCTTCCTACATGCAACCTCTTCAATTTTTCCCTCCTCTACAGCAGCCAGTTGCTTCTTGCTTATGGCTGACTGGATACAATTGAATGGCATTCCTGATGGTTTGTCATCAACAAGTCTAACACCGACATTAGATGAAAAATTTCCACTGATAGGTGACCTACAGTTATTAGCTTCACTTTTAAAATTCAGTCCCCTGACATCAGAGTAATCAGACATTGAAATCTCTGATACAGAGCATACACTCTCAGTTTTCAACTCCCCCACCATTTCATCTTTTCTGTTAGTTGTAACAACTTCATTGCTTGGCAACAATTCAAAACAGAAATCTCCACCAAAATAAGACTGTGGCGAATCAATAAAACATGAATTATCAGAATTTATACCAAATTCCATGGCTGAATAAGGGGCATCTAATCCGGTATTAATATCAGAATTATGGCAAAAGGTAGACTGAGTAGCTGGTACATTGTGTGAAGCAACATCTGCATCCACAAAGGGCACATCCATAGGTCTATAAAAATCATTTTCTGTTCCTGAAATCCTTAAGCTGCTTTCACTTAAAGCACTGCCATGGCCAAACTTCCCGTCTGAACTGTCCACATAAAGGTCACGTAAAGAATCTGCAATTGTTAGATAAAAAAAATTCAGTACTTCCATCAGGAATATGATGATCTATCTTAGACTATCAAATGCCGAGTTCAAATTCTAACATATTAATCCACGCACAACAGAAATCTAAAAAGGATTTGAAAAGTTTTGCATACCTTTGGAATAGTTTTTCCCTCCCAAATGCCTGAATTGAGCTCCAGTTTCACCCAATAGAATATTGATATCTAAATCACCAGCAGCATTATCTGCAAACACGATTAAATTCTCCTTCAGCAAAACTAGATGCTGTACAGCAACTGGGAATCTCAGATTGCAACACACCAGTTTCACCACATTGGAAATCTAAAAAGGATTTGAAAAGTTTTGTATACCTTTGGAATAGTTTTTCCCTCCCAAATGCCTGAATTGAGCTCCAGTTTCACCCAATAGAATATTGAAATCTAAATCACCAGCAGCATTATCTGAAACATGATTAAATTCTCCTTCAGCAAAACTAGATGCTGTACTGCAACTGGGAATCTCAGATTGCAATCCACCAACCTTCCCCACTCCTTGATCACTGCAAGATGCCAAAAACCAGTCTCTAAAACTTCCTGAGCAGGTATTCATAGGAGAGCTAATTTGTGATGAGGACTCCAGCGTTACATCATCCAAAGTCATGGCAGAGCTCCCTGCATAATCAAAACCTCGAACATCTGAAGCTTCTGAATTGTGTGAAGGGTAAAATATAGCAGGATCTATGGGCTCAGATTCTGATGCATGGGGTCCATCTAACATCTGAAACCCTGATAAACAGTACACCAATGAAGAGCAATTATCAAAATGATATGAAATCTTCCATGTCAACCCCGCAATATCTCTAGACAGCATCCCACAATAACAAATATATTATAAAGTTGTTACCATTTTGAAGCTGAAGATTGTTTTGGTTGCCAACACCACCAGCTGACTCCACTTTCAAATTCTTATATGAAAAATCTCCAGGAATACTCTGCAATTTTGCAAATTCAAAGAAGAAAATTTCACTAAAAATTAAAAAAAGGATCTGAAGCCTCTTAATTAAAAGGCTAGAGCATGTCTAGAAAATTTTTTAAAAAATATATGTCTGTAATGTTTTAATTAACTGTATAATGTAAAGTCCAATGAAACAATTCCAAGAATTCTCCCAATTTGCTTGAAAGGTGAAACAATTCATATAGAGAAGCAGCAATAGATGCCCCCATCCACACCACTAACAAACATGCAAAATCATCTAGCTAGAGCCTAAAAACCAGTTTAAGCTAACCTACTCAATCTACAAAACCTAGTTCCATGTTAAAATTTTCAGCCGAATAATAGATCAAAAAAAATGCGGTTAAAGCTGACCACACAACCCACAAAACCAAAGTATCATCGAATTCTATTCTAACCCATTATTGCCGACCCTAATAACTGAAGCAAAATTCGAGTCCCCACATTTTTTAACCAAGAGCAAAATCGAAACCTACCTGAGAAGGCTCTTCTAGAATGTGAAAGAACATATCGAGATCTATAGCCAAATCGTCTCCCTCGCTACTACCAAGATCGTCAACGTTTCGGATTTCACCACCAGGCCAAAGCCCAGAACCGCCGTCAGCCATTATCATCATGAAAAATAATGAAAATCCAATACCAAAACCAAAAAAAAAAAAACTATCAATTCAACTCAATTCTGCTCCAAACCCTAGCAAAAAAACATCACCAGTACTGTAAAATTGAAAACGAAACCCGTGGATCCAAGTATCTGAAACCTCATATCCTAAGCCTAAACCTAAAGGCGAAAAGGACCAAAAAATAATAGAATTGGAGAGAACGAAACAAGGAAGAAGTTTCTGTGAGTTTTGTGTAATTTTCTCTGTATGAGAGATGCGACTTTTTCTTGTTAAAGAACAATGGCAATACCAAAAATTTAAATTATATGTATAGTGTTTATTTATTTATATATATATCTATATATATATATATCTAAATGTAGGGAGAGGGAAATATTATTACTGTTGCATAAAAAAATCTTATTATAGAAATTAGATTTTATTATTATTATTATTATTATTATTATATAATAAAATTTTATTACAGTAAAATTTAAATTTTTTTTATATTTTCTTATAAAAATAACTCTTCTATAAAGTTTTTATATTATGTGTCAAATTTTAAAAATTTGTTAGATTTTTTACATATCATTTTTATTTAAATTCAAGTCTAATATATTTTTTTATAATTTAAATTATTATATATCATGTTAAATTATTATTTGAAGATACAACTTCAATTTCTTTTTTTATTTTAAATTAGAATTTTTATATATTGACTGTTATTTTATATAATTATATTATATCATATTATTAAAAAAAACTATATATTTGTCTAATAATTAGAATTATAGTATTTAATTTTTGTATTTTAATTTTAGTCTTACACTTTATTTTATTTTTAATTTTTAATTGATAATCAATTAAAAGTAGTATTTTAATATATATACAATTATGTTTGGTATACTATTTTTATTTTTTATTTAATTTTATATTTTTTTAATTCAATATAATTAATTTTAGACATCTTGCAAGATTGATGTGTTAAATTAAATTTAGGTCATATATAATTTTTTATTTGAATATTCGTCTCTGTGCAAAAAAAATTATTTGAATATTCGACAAGTTATCATGAAAAGTTTTAATATTTTATTTGGGTATCAATTGTTTTATATATTTTTAATTTTTTTTTACATATTCGATTTTTTTTTATTATGAAATTAAAGATTAATTAATTGCAATTAAAATTTTTTTTAAAAAAATCATAAAATTAAAAGTTAATTAATTGCAATTAAAATTTTATATTTTTATTATTGTTATTATTATATTAATATTAATTAATTACAAAAATAATTTCTTTTGGATCGATTTCTTTATATTTTTTAAATTTTCATGGAAATCTAAAAAAACCGTAAAATTTATTATTCTAATATTTATTTTTTATCTAATTTGGATTGCTCAGAGGAAAAATATATGCTAATTTGATCATTATTTATTATAATCAATATTTCGAGCGAGTGTGAAAGTTGAGCCAAAAAAACAAAATAGAGAGTGTTTTCTCTTTAATATAATTTCATGATGAAAATAAAAAATATTTAAATTTCAAAAAATGAAGAGATATACTTAAAATTACAAATTTGAAATATTTTATAAATATAAAATTGATTCGTAAGATAATTCTTATATTTTCTATAATTAATGTAATCATATTAAAAATTTCAATATTATATTTTATATTTTTTATTCATTGTATGAGTATTGAAAATATATATAATTAATCTTAAAATTTGGTACTTGAAATATTGAGTTTAACACTAAAAAAAATTTGACCATGCATATCAATAGTAAAACGCCCCTGTATAATAATGATGAAAATAAATAAATATAAAAAATTGTATAGATTAATTTGGGTTATTTTTATCACTGGCTATAGTTTTTAATTGTTTTTATTTATTATTATTATATTGTAGATCAAATATTATTTATAAATATTTATTAGTTTTTTTAATAATATATGTAATGTAATTTAGTAAATTATATATTACACTTTAATTTTTTCTTTTATAAGGAAGGAAATTAACAGGACTTGTTTTATAAGAATTTGGATAATTTTTCAATCAATTTAATAATCTAATACTATTCGAAATTCTATTTAAATTATACAAAACTTATATGATAATAATAGAAAATTTTCTAAATTTTTATACGAAGTATGTATGTGATTATAATTTCTTCATATTTCTTTTTAATTTACACACACACACACACACACACACACATATATATATATACATATATATATATTTTGTGGTTTAGTTTTTGTTATTATGATGGTTGATAAAATATTATGAGATATATTTTTGAATTTTAAAATTTCTCATTTGTAGTTTTGTCTACTTAAAGAAAATAGTGACAAATATAATTTCATTGTATTTTTTTATTTTATTTTTTAATTTACTTTTAATAATAAGTTTTCTCTGAATATATATATATAATTTGATATTAATAGATTAATAATTTATGGTGTTATAGAATATATTATGAAATATATTTTTTAATTTTAATGTTTTTCTTTTTTCGTTTTGGCTTATTTTAAAAAATAGTGTAAATATAATTCCATTGTATTTTTTTATTTTCTTTTAACAATGAATTTTTCTTAAAATAAAAAATATATTTTTTAATAATTTGTTATCGATTGACTTATAAAAATTTATAGTATTATTGAATATATAAATACTTTATGTTATTCTGTTTTTATTTATATAAATAATTTATATAATTTATTATAATATAAAATATATATAAATTGAAAAAAAAAAAAAGGAAAAAGAAAAAGAAAAACTACCACCAAAAACTAGTATTTATATAAATATACAAAAGTTGCTAATCGTGAATAATGTGGGTGGCGCAGGTTTAGATAAGAACTTAAGGGGAAAGGGAAGAGGCGTACGTTAAGGACTTTTCTGCTCTGTAGATTCTGAGTAAATTACAACCGTTGGATCAGTATCTATTGATTTGATCAGGAGAATTAAATTTTGTACATACATAAATTCGTCTACACGTTAAACTATAGTAATTTTGTTTTTTGTGCTTTGCAATTGGTTAGATTTTTTTTTTTTTTTTTTCCAAATTCGTTAGATTCAAGAATAGGCAGCGCCTTTGATTTGAAAAAAAAAAAAAAAAAAAAAAAAAAGCAGCGGAATTTTGCATAAATACAAGAAATTTTTAAGTATACTTAATCTACTATTTTGTCTATAAATTAAGCCAATAAAAATAAAATATATCAATTAATGATATCACATTAATAATTTTACATTACATTATTAATTGATGTGTCTTATTTTTATTAGTTTAATTTATAAATAAAATAATAGACTGAATCTATTTAAAAATTTATCATATAAACACATGTATGTATGCTTAATTGCTTAGTCAGCAAATCAAATATTACATCTAATCTATATATATCATTTTGAAATTTGAATCAGGATTTTTTTTTTTATATAATTTTATATGATTGTTTTTTTTTTTCAATTTAAAATCATATTTAATTTTTTCCCTTAAATAAAAAATCTGTTTGTGATAATATTACTTAATTAGTGACCCTTATCTAATTCAATGTAACTTTACTAATCAACCTTTAGTTCAATAATATTGAAATAGTTTCTGCTCATGTTTCTTCTACTTGATTAATGAAGCTCTATTTCTCATAAATTGCAAATGAAAAATATATATATATAAAGTTACAAAATTTCAAAAAATGAATATATTAATCTTCATTGACTTATATCATCTAATAAATGAATGAATATTTAAAATGTTAAATTGACTAAAAAAGTTTTTTATATATGTATATAAATTGAGAGAGTGTTTGAATTTTAAAATTTTAAGAGTTACGAATGAGTTTTTAATTCGATAGTATTAGAGTTATTTTTAGAGCTGAAAAATATCGAGTTCAAATATTAATTGGAGTTAAATTCAAAAGAAAAAGTTAATTAATAATTTTTTATTTTAAATTAATAATATTATTTATATAATGATATATGTTATTATATTTAAAAATAAATTAAACTTTGGTTAAAATTTCAATTGTGACAATTAATTTATATTTAAAAATAAATTATATGTCAATATTGATAAATCAATAATTATTAATCATAACTGTTTAAAAAACACAATTATTAAATCAAATAGGCCATAATTGCAATGTATAATTTCATAATATATTGTGTGCTTGCATCCTGTAAGTAGATATGTTTATAAGCCGGATCTGAATTTGGAAAATATTCAATTTTTCAAATATTCAATTCTTTGAATTCATAATTTCTTTCATTAATTATAACTTACGATTCAGTCTACGAGCAATTATACTTATAAGAAGGGTGAGACAGC
The DNA here is from genome assembly GCA_949750685.1 of Vernicia montana. Classification (NCBI taxonomy): domain Eukaryota; kingdom Viridiplantae; phylum Streptophyta; class Magnoliopsida; order Malpighiales; family Euphorbiaceae; genus Vernicia; species Vernicia montana. The sequence goes on from CATKHJ010869094.1 coordinate 39,071, forward strand.
ATTTAGGAAAATATTAAATTCCATTTACAAGGAAAATGTAGATGAATATGATGCTACTTTGGCAAGTATGCTGTGAATTAAACTAAAAGATGATGCTGTGAGAGCGAAATTTCCAACTTTATACCTAACAAATCCATCAATCCGATGCAAGGTAAAATTCCTAGCCATTATCAAACAGTAGACTTGTTCAGGTTGGTGGAATTTGAATTTAAAAAATATTAAATTTTTCAAAATTTTTATTTATATAAATTAAGATTGGAGACTCTAAATTTGTCAATTAATATAATTTATTTTTATTTATCTTTTTATTAAAAATATTGTATCTATATTATATATAATATCAATTTGAAACAAAATTATACCATTAAATTAAAATGAATTAAATTCAAACTTTTCAAGTAATGATAATAATAAATACCAGTAGTGGCCCCGTACTTTATAAGGATTTTGATCATATTTTTATTTAATTTATATTTTCTTAAGATATTTTAATATACACAAATTATTATTATTATTATTATTAATTTAAATATTATTTTATGATAATTTAGAATATCGATATGATTAAAATACATGAGTCAAGTTTATTATATATGGATCAATTAAAAGAATGGTAACAAAAATTAAATATATTATCAGTTTATATAAACTTTAATTGAGATTTATAAAAACATAATTACATGAAAAAATTGATATGATGATTTCATTTAAATTTAATTTTTATGGGGGGTAAGTTTATATACATTTAATTTTAAAAAAAATACTTAATATATAATGAAAACTTTTATAAATAACTATCCAACTCAACTGTGTACATATAATAAGAGCAAATTGGGCAAAAAAAAAAAAACAAATATTTATATATAATAAGAGCAAAAATCAAACCTTATATTTAAAGAGGTTTCATTTCAAGACCTCAATTTTGGAAAACAGCTTTCTTGGAATTTCTGGAAGCATTAAGTGGATAGCTGTTATTGTTAGGTGGTGATCTGCTGGTCTTTATTAAGTCAATTGATCCTAAAATACCCAATAGAGATTAGGGAGAGAAACAAATCTAAACAAAAAAAGACAAAAGAAAGTGGATATTTTCTCACTTAAGCATTTTAATTACAGCATTAGATCATGTTCATCAAATGATGATAGTGTGAGCTACCATTCATCATAATTTCAATTTTTTTATTACTATTTATTAAAATTAAAAAAAAAATTTGTTTATTTATATTTTATATATGTACGCCTTATAAATAAAAGCAAATTACATTATAATTATAAATCATTAGAGTTAATTTAACTTTTTTATTAATCTAATTTTTTATAGTAATAATAATAATTTATTTTGATTTAAATGTAGTGAAATTACATTTTCAAAATGATTTTGTGATTTAATTTATTTAAGCATTGACAACAACTCAACAAGTCAACTGTTATTGGTTTGCAGTCAAATAATGCTGCTAATTTTTTAACATGATACTGTGTCCCACAATTAATTTTTAACTTTGCTCATAAGCAACGGCACATATATATATATATATATATATATTGTCGCATTCACATTTATGTCCGTGCAATTACAGCGTTTTATATATATAAACTAGTTTTTTAAGCGTGTGGTACATGTGATTTGTATTTTTTATTAACTTATAGATTATTAATATAATATGATTCATTTGGATTAGAAAACTATAATATAAATAAAATAAATTATAAATTATAAATTATTATTATTATTATTATTATTATTATTCTAAAATTAAATAAGAATGAAAATTAAGAAAACAATATTCAATTATAAAATAAAGAAATATTTTTAATACAACAAATATAATTTAAAATATGTCAAATATTTTATCTTCCATCCAACAATTTTTTTAAAAAAAATTTGTCAACACTCTTCAATACATTGGTTCACTGCAAAAATAATAATAATAAATAGTGATATTAGTTATTATTTTTCAGTAGAAAATAATAAAAAAAATTAAAATTTTTTTACATGAAAATGTATTTGCAATTATACCTTTGTGGCAAGAGAATTTCTTTGTAGACTACATTATTTGTTAAAGTTCTTTTTGTTTTCTTTTTCTTATCTGTCTTTACAATAACTTTTGTTGTTGACATTGAAACTCTTCTGGATAGTGTAACATATAATCGCACTGGGAACTATTTTCTTTTGAAATTAAATGGATATCCTTCATTTTCTGCTAGTGATAATAGTATTCTTGGTATAAAAAATAATAAATAAAAAATCCTTTCCAGCATGTTGTCTTATTGTTATTTATGTATATATCAAATTATTATTGAATCTCTTGCAAATCATTCTTGTCCCATTACACAAACCATTAGACGGATATGAATTTCTCAAGAGTATGATTGGGCAATTTACTTTTAGCTCCAACTTATGTGGAGGCAATCCATTTGGCAATAGAGTATTCAAAAACTCTTTGTTAGCTGTAGTGTGCATAGTCAATGTAAATAGTCAATATTTATTGCTCAATCATTCACGACACATACATCTTTCTTTGTTAAGCTACCAATCATGTCTGTAATTATGCTTTACAAGTAGCTCTTACACTCTATAAATAGGTTATGTATATTGTATATTGAGACAAGCCAAGTAATACAGAGATATACAAGAAACACTCATTTCTCTGAAAAACTCTTATTATACTAATCTTTATTCTCAGATAACATGGTATCAGAGTCTAAAGAGCTCATTCAAGCTTAGTCACCCTAGAAAACTCAGAAAATCCAGTTTTCCTTCTTTGTTTTTCAGTTTCTTAAATCTGTCCAAACTCGCCTCTACATGCACACGTCAATAATTTTTTCTGAGAATATCATTACAAAGCCCATAAAATTCTAAGAATTCTGAAACAAACCTCGCCGGAAACAGAGCTCCCACGCGCCGGCTAAGTCTCTGAGAGTGAGCTTCACTCGCCCACGCGCCGCACGCACCAGCCAGAGGTTGAAGACGACCCACGTGGCGCCACGTCAGCTACTCAGCCAATCAGATCAAGCCACATCATCAGTCATCACCATGTCAGCAGCAGTAGCCCAGTCACCTGCCACGTCATCACCAAGTCAGCCGATATGTCAACGTGTCCTGCCACGTCAATGCCATGTCAGCCGCTCTGTCCACTGTCTTGCCACGTCATCCACTGGTACTATGCCACGTGTCATCTGAAATGACACGTCATCCAGTCAGCCAACCAGATTATGCCACGTGTCAGTTCGATCCGGTTTGATCAAACTAGTTGACTTTTTGTTTGACTGACCGGTTCAACCACTTATGTACCGGTTTTCAGACATCAGAAACTGGTTCCTAAGGTTTTTCGACCTCCTGAGTTCATTTTTGCTATCAGATTTGTGAAATTCTCACTCTATCTTAGAGTTATAGAGAAAATCAATGCTGCTCAACCTATTGTGACCGTTTTAAATGGCACCAACTACAATCTTTGGGCGAATAACATGAAAAGCTATCTTATTGGAATTAAATATTGGAGAATAGTCACTGGCAGAACTTCCAAACCTATTCGTACTCAAGATGAAACTGAATCAAAATATAATGATCGTATTGATGATTGGGAAAGTAAAAATCATCAGATCATTACTTGGTTCCGTAACACCTCTGTTCCGACTATTCACATTCAATTTGATACTGCAAAAGAAATTTGGGGTTTTCTTGAAAATCGATACATAATCTCTGGTCTCGCTCATCACTATCAGTTATGGAGTATTATGAACAATATGAGGCAAGAATCTGAACAGTCTGTCAACGATTTCCTTAGCCAAATGCAGCCCATTTGGAATCAACTCACTCAAGATAAGATCACTGAAGACCAACTCCACTTGATCCAATTTCTCATGGCTCTCCAGTTTGAATATGACCCTGTTCAAGTATCTCTGCTGCACAAAGATCATCTACCCACACTCGAGACAGCTGTCAAGGAATTGATTTTTGAAGAAACTCATTTGCAAATTGGCAAACCAACTTCTTCTAAACAGACTCTGGCTGTTAATAGGCCATCACAGATTCAGTCATCCCAGTACTGTAAGCACTGCAATCGACCTGGCCATTTTTTCTTTAATTGTCTAACATTGAATGCAGATACTGTCATAAACTCGGGCATATCAAGAACAACTGTCTCATTTGGCCACCACGACCAAGAGACAACCAATCTAAGTCCAAACAAACCTCAGAAATAGGAACATCTTCTGCCAATGTTGTTCTACCAGACAACTTGTTTGCTTCCTCTCTGTCCTCCCTCACTCTGTCAGATCTCGAGTCTATGTTCAAAAAGGTTATGTCTTTCAATGCCTCCTCCTCTAGTGCCATGTTTGTACATCCAGGTAACAAAAATTGGTTAATTGACTATGCATGCAGTAATCATATGAACTCTGATCCTCACATGTTTTTATCAAAATCAAAGAACAATTTTTTACCTCTTATTCATACTGCTGATAGGAGCAAAATGAATATCAATCATGTTGGCATTGTTTCCTCCCCAAATCTAAGTTCACCTGATACGTATCTAGTACCTTCCCTAGTTGTCGATCTTATTTTCGTAGGCCAATTGTGTGATTAATGATTAACTATCATTTTTTCTTCTAATGGCTATCAGGTATAGGACCCGCGAACATGACATTTTTTGGGGGGTGGACGGAAGATCGGGAGGCTATTTGAACTCATTTCCCTCCAAATTCCTCAAAATGCTCTCTCTACTACAACTAGTTTTTCTCCATTATTCCAATGGCATTTACGCTTGAATCATGCCTCGCTCAGTAAACTTCGTCCTTTAATTTCTAGTGGTGTTTTAGGGAATGTTAAACCTATCGAACTTCAATGTACTTACTGTCAACTTGCTAAACAACCTGCTTTATCATTCAACAATAATAACTCTCGTTGTACTGTTCCATTTGGTTTAGTTAACTCTGATATTTGGGGACCTTCTCATACTCTCACTGTTAGTGGTAATCGATATTTTGTTGTTTTTATTGATGATCACTCACGTTTTATTTAGCTCTTTTGTATGAAAAATAGATCTGAACCTTCTCAACTCTATATTCAATTTGCAAAGATGGTCTAAACACAATTTTCACGACAGATAAAAATCTGTCGGACTGACAATGCTATGGAATATAAAGAGTCCAATCTTTTACAGTTCCTTCATGAATAAGGAACTTTAATTCAACGATCTTGTCCTCATACTTTCCAACAAAATGGTAGAGCTGAACGAAAACATCGTCATATTTTAGATTCTGTCAGAGCTCTCCTACTATCCTCTGGCTATCCTGAAAATTTTTGGGGAGAAGCCGCTTTAACTACTGTCTATACCATTAATCGACTACCCACTTCAGTTCTCAGTAATATCTCTCCCTTTGAGAAACTATATGGTACGTCTCCTTACTACAACTTTCTTAAAGTCTTTGGATGTGCTTGTTTTGTTTTGCTCCAACCTCATGAGTTCACAAAACTAGAACCTCGTGTTTGTCTCTGTTGTTTCCTAGGATATGGAATCGAACATAAAGGTTATCGATGTTGGGATCCTATTTCCAATCGATTGCGTATCTCTCGCCACGTTGTCTTTTGGGAAAATACTATGTTTTCTAGTATTTCTAAATTTCATAACTCCAGTACTGATCGTATATTTACTAATCCATCTTTGGAGTTCTTTCCATTTGGTAATACAGACGTATTAACAAATTCAACAACAACACCTAATTCTCCTACCCCATAAATGATCTCGTCTGCGGAGAATGTGCCTGCTACAACTGAACATGTATCTGTTCCAACTCTTCCTCCATCAATTAAGGAACGTCGTCATTCTACTCGGGTAACTCAAAAACCAGTCTGTTTTACTGATTATTAATGTTATTCCAGTTTTCTTTCTATGCATGAGTCTCGTAATTACCGTGAAGCTAGTTCTGACCCTTTCTGGCAGCAAGCAATGGCAGAAGAAATCAAAGCCCTTGAGAAAACTAATACTTGGGACCTAGTTGATATTCCTACAGGAAAAACTCCAATTGGTTGTAAATGGATTTACAAAATTAAAACTCATTCTGATGGATCAGTCGAGTGATATAAAGCATGTTTGGTTGCCAAATGATATACATAAGAATATGGCATTGACTATGAAGAAACATTTGCTCCTGTTGCAAGATTAACTTCTGTCTGGTGTCTTCTAGCCGTTGCTGCTGTTAAACAATGGCCACTTAGTCAGATGGATGTCAAAAATGCCTTTCTTAATGGAGATTTGTTGGAAGAAGTTTATATGCATCCTCCACCTGGTTATTCCTTTTCACATAAAGTTTGTCGGCTCAAACGTGCACTATATGGTCTCAAACAAGCCCCGCGAGCCTGGTTTGCTAAATTCAGTTCAACACTGGAAGAATTTGGTTTTCACTCTAGTCCTCATGACTCTGCCTTATTCATCAGACAGACATCTAAAGGCATAACTCTCTTGCTCCT
>CATKHJ010869162.1:0-13591 GCA_949750685.1 Vernicia montana
AAATAAAATAAAATACTAAAAATATTTTATAATTTATTTATAAATTGTTAGAATTATTTATTCTTCAAAATAAGTAATAATATTATTAAATTCTCAAGAACTGAACCAAAATTTGAGTTTAAATAGGTAAAATAAATTTAAGAAAATAGAGTTATCACCATACCTACACCATTACCAAATATAAAAGAGGAAAGAGCACCGAAAAGGTCAAGAGGAGCAATGATTCAATTGGTGATAGGCCAGATTGGTAGGAATAAAACTCCACCCCCAGTTGCGGAACACTCACATGGAGTTGAAAGAAGTATGCAGGATGGGAATATAGAACATACTAGAGAAAGAAGACATTCTCATCAGCATCAGGGAGATCATGTAGGCCCTGAAGAGCGAGCTATTAGAAGGAGGGAGAGAATTAGAGAAGAAGTAGATCTTGAAAGGCAATCCAAAAGAGGGGCAGCTGTTTCACAGTCAGCCTCCTCCTCTTACCGAAGAGATCATAGAAGTAAAAGAGTTCATGAAGTGACTAGTAGGCATAGAGCTAAAGATGTTAGAGAAGTAGTGAAAAAAGCTCTAGAAGAGTTGGAAGAAGTTCGAGGCAAGAAGGCTATGGATAAAAACTTGACACTTGCTCTTAAGTCGCCATTTGTGAGACGAATTTGTGACTTTAAAATGCCAGAAAAGTTCAAGCAGCCAAGTATTCAGAAGTATAATGGCAAGTCTGATCCCAGAGTCCATGTCATGGACTATAAACATGCCATAAAAATCCAAACTACTGATGATGAAGTGTTGTGCAAAGCTTTTCAAGGATCTTTAGAAGGAGCTGCTTCAAGATGGTTTGATGGACTAGAAGAAAAAACAATTAGTTCTTTTAAATAGCTTGCTGAAATCTTTATGCATTGGTTTGCAGCCAGTATCCCGATGGAAAAAATGACTCAATCATTGGAGCAGATAACTCAGAAGGAGGGGAAAACACTCAGAGAATATGCAGCTCGCTTCAATAGAGAGGCATTAAAAGTAACAAAGCTTGACCAAGCCAGAGCAGTCTAAGCTCTTCAGAATGGCACGAATCATCATGATTATTTTAAAGCCTTGTGTAGGCATATTCCTCAATCTTTAGAATAAGTTATGGCTATTGTTCAAAACTACATCCATCAAGATGATGCTTATCGCTCTAGTCAGCTCGCAAAAAGAAAAAGAGGCGAAGCTTACAGCCAGGAAGAGAAAAAAGCGAGAAAGAAAGAAGAAGTGGTTCCAAAAGATGAACAAAAGAGAGGGTCGAAACAAAGAGGCCCTAGGAGACCACCTTGCTTTGATACTTTGAACTTGACTCCCCTCAACACTAGTCCAACCGAAGTGTTCATATCCTTTCAAGACCAAAACATATGGACTAAGCCGAAGCTGATACGAAGAGACCCGAAGCTTAGAGATAAAACCAAATATTGTCTCTTCCATAATACTCATGGTCATAACACAAATGATTGTCGAATATTCTTGCTCATCAATTCCTCTTTAAAGGTTAAACAAAAAATAAAAGCTCAAAGTTTTCTTAAAGAGAATTTATTAAACTTCGCATGGACTTCGAAGGAGATGAAAGGAGTAAGTCCAGACATAATAATGCATCAGCTCAATGTTGACCCAATGTTTAAGCCTATAAAACAGAGAAAGAGATGCTTCAGAGCAGAGAGACAAGCAGTAATTAATGCTGAGGTAGATAAGTTAACAGAAGCTGGGTTTATCAGAAAAGTTCAATATCCAGAATGGTTAGCCAATGTGGTGTTGGTCAAGAAGGCTAATGGGAGTTTCAAAATGTGCGTAGACTTCACTAATCTCAACAAAGCTTGTCTTAAAGATTCCTTCCCATTACCCATGATAGACAAGCTTATAGATTCCACCACAGGATATGGATACTTATCTTCGCTCGATGTAAAACAAGGCTATCATCAGATAAAGATGTATTTGGAAGATGAAGAGAAGACATCTTTCATTACAGAGAAAGGCACTTATTGTTATGTATCCATGCCTTTCGGCCTTAAGAATGCAGGAGCTACCTATCAAAGACTTGTCAATAAGATGTTCAAAGAGCAGCTATGTAGAAATCTTGAAGCATATGTAGATGACATGATTGTGAAGAGTAAAAGCTTCGGAAATCACATGCAAGATTTAAAAGAGGTATTTAAGGTGATGAATCAGTATAATATGAAGCTCAACCCAGAAAAGTGCGCCTTCTTTATCAAAGGGGAAAATTCTTAGGCTTCATGGTCAGTGAGCGAGGGATTGAACCAAATCCAAATAAGGTGAAGGACATTATAGACATAGCACCTCCTCACAATGTAAAAGAAGTACAGAGATTAACAAGGAGAATAGCGGCACTTAATAGGTTCATGTCCCAATCTACTGAGAAGTACATGCCATTTTTCAAGAAGTTGAGAAAGAATGACTCCTTCGAATGGACAGATGAATGTCAGGAAGCTTTTGAGCAGCTTAAAATCTTCTTGAGTTCAAAACAAATCCTAAGCAGACCACTACTTAGTGAAGAAGTATTAATCTATTTGTCTGCTTCGAATCAAGCTATCAGTTCGGTACTGATTAGAGAAGAAGGATCTATCCAAAAACCCATTTACTACTTCAGCAAAGTTTTGCAAGAGCTGAATTGAATTACATCCCTTTGGAAAAACTTGCTTATGCCCTACTCTTATCTGCTCGGAAGTACAAAATGTATTTACAAGCTCACCAAGGAGTAGTGATCACTCACCAACCACTCCAAAAAGTCTTGCATAAGCCAGAGCTTTCAAGAAGAATGTTATGCTAGTCAATTAAGTTAAGCCAATATGGATTACAATATAGACCCCGAGCTACGATTAAGGCCCAGGCCTTGGCTGACTTCATTTCTAAATGTTCATTCAGTTCCAAAATATCAGAGTAAGATAAGATGGCAGAAGAAGAGGTGAGCATGAAAACCGAAGTGTTCAATTCTCGGGATCTTTCCACTTGGAAGCTTTATGTGGATGGGGCTAGTGGAAATGATGGAAGTGGAGCAGGCATAGTACTAAGGAAAGAAGATGGGCTCTTATTGGAGTATGCCTTGAAGCTAGACTTTGCTACCACTAATAATACTGCTAAGTATGAAGCTATAATTCAGGGTCTAATATTGGCAGACTGTCTTCGACTAGAGACTCTCAGAGTTCATAACGATTCGCAATTGGTAAATGGTCAGATTAATGGAGAATTCGAAGCCAAAGAAGAAAGTATGGCCAAATATCTTAGCAAGGTAAAAGCAATAATGCAAAGAATTAGAAATAGAGGGGTTGAAGTGCAGTTTTACAAAATCTCTTGTATCGATAATTGCTAAGCAGACAACCTCAATAAGTTAGCAGCTATTCATCCTGGAGATTTACCTAGAAAGGTCTTCATGGGTTCGCTAGCTTTTTCAAGCATCCAAGAAGTTGAAGAAGTCATGGAAGTGAACGAAGAACCTTGTTGGATTGATCCCATAAGAGCTTATTTGGAAAAAGGAGAACTACCTGTTGATCAGAAAGAAGCGAAGAAGGTGAAGTATCGAAGTGCTCATTTTTCTGTTCATAATGGTATTCTGTACAAAAGAGTCTATTCTTTGCCATGTCTGAAACCTAAAGAAGCCGAATATGTCCTCCAAGAAATTCATGAAGGTTCTTGTGGTATGCATATCAGGGGAAAAGCATTAGCAGCCAAGGCTATCCGACAAAAGTATTTCTGGCCAAGAATGAAAGAAGAAGCCATGAGATTAGTACAAAGATGCCCCGCTTGTCAGAAGTATGGTAGTGGCAAACACATTCCAACAACATAACAAATGCCCATTTCAAGTCCATGGCCCTTTGCGAAGTGGGGGTTAGTCATCATGGGACCCTTTCCAATGGCCTCCGGACAAAGAAAGTTCCTTCTTGTAGCTGTGGAATACTTCATTAAATGGGTTGAAACTGAACCTCTAGCTACCATCACTACAGAAAAGATTATTAACTTTTTATAGAGAAATGTTTTATTCAGGTTTGGAGTCCCGTATCAACTTGTCAGCGATAACGGCAAACAGTTCGATAATGCTAAAATGAAAACCTTTTTTGTTGGTCTTAACATACGACAGCACTTTTCATCAGTAGCTTATCCTCAATCGAATGGCCAAGTTAAAGTAACTAACAGAACCATCTTGCAAGGCTTAAAAAGGAGGCTATATAGTTACGGAAGAAATTGGGCAGACGAACTATATCATGTGCTATGGGCCTATCGAACTACCCCAAGAGAACCGACAGACGAGACTCCATTCAGCTTAACATATGGAACGAAAGCTGTCATTCCAATAGATGTGGGCATGCCAAGCGAAAGAATGAATTTCTGCGGTGATGAGCAAAACAAAAAAGAGAGAAGAATCGACTTCGTCCTTCTCAAAGAGCTTAGAGACAAAGCTAGTATCCGATTAGCAGCTTACAAAAATAAAGCATCTAATTACTTTAACAAAAAAATTCAAAAATAAGATACTTTCCGAAGGAGATTTGGTCATGAGATACCTTGAAGCCACGGGAAGAAGAGAAGGAGTCGAAAAGCTCGCACCAACTTGGGAAGGTCCATTCAGAGTCCAAAAAGTGATAGGACCAGCAACATACGAGCTTGTAAATATGGAAGGTGTTGAAATCCCTCACACGTGGAATATTCAACACCTCAAAATGTATTATCAATGAAGAAGATGAATGAAATGACAAATTCTTCATGATTTTCTTCCTTATAATAAATGCAATATAGAAGAATAAAAGCTTCACCAAGGCAGAGCAAAGAGTTTCAGAGTCTTCATATGACGAAGACCCAAAGCCCTTCCACAGAGGAGGCACTAAGTCCTACGTTGGTTTGGCATACTAAGCCCTGCATAGTGACAAGCCAAAACCCTTCCACAGAGGAGGCACTAAGTCCTATGTTGGTTAGGCACACTAAGCCCTGCTTTGGTAGGCCAAAGCCTTACACAACGACAAGCAAAAGCCCTTTCGCAAAGAAGGCATTAAACTCTTCGATGACTAAGCACTTCAAGTCTTACATAGAGACATATTAAAGCCTTTCGAGAAAGCAATTATGCTTGAATAAGTAAGAATCTCTTTAAATAAAAGCATATGTGCAAAGAGATAAATTTCTCATTATTTGCTTCGTTAGGGGGAAAATAGCCCATCCTAACACAAAGCAAAAATACATAAAATAAAATAATAATTTGAAAAAGGAAGAAGAACAAGTATTTGTCAGTTGTTATATGTTTCTCTTTCTTTATTCGCACAAGTAAGATAGTTAAATTAATATAAATGCCTAAGTATAATAAGAAAAATAATTGGCATATATTATTCATTTTATGTAAATTATATGTACAATATAAAGATAAAAACAAAAAGTACAAAGTATAAAAGAATTCAAAAAGGCTTCAGAGAGGAGTCTCTTCGAAGGCTTTTCTACTGGCTAGGTCTTCCCCAGAGGCAGAAGGAGGAGCCAAAGAAGAAGGAGCAAGGTCTGGAGGAGAAGTATTAGTTGAAGCTCGAGAGGCTAAGAAATGAGGCAGCTCTACTACAAACTCCGATTCGTCAATAGGAGGTGGCTCAGTTGTAACTCTTCTTTTCTTGACAGTAGCCAAAACCCTAAGAAATACTTTAGCTGCATCATCAATCCCTTTGTTATAGTATTCGACGGCTAACTTCACACTTGAAATGGCCACCATTTTCTTGAACTATTCAAACTTGACAAAATTATAAATGGCCATTCGACGAGATAAGTCAGCCTCTTCGGAATGATGTTGTGCAGCAGAAAGAGATTTACGAGCCACTTAAAGTTCAACTCCCTGGAATTGTAGTTGCTCTTGTGCTTCTTTTAATTCTCCATGAACCACCTCCAAATGTTCGTTATCATCCTTTAAACAAGTCACTTGATCCTTCATATTATCGATCTTCTTCTCAGAAGAACGAAGTGAAGATTAAAGCTCTTTGATCTTTTTATCCTTATGGGATAGTGAATCATCGAGAGAAGCAATTCGAGCATTCAAATCTTCAGACTTCATCTCCAACATCTCTTCTGCACCCTTGAGTCGCCCTTCCCAGTAGAGGTTGCTTTCCTTTAAAGTGGAATTCTCTGCCTGAAGTCCAGCAACTTCAATTTGAAGCTTCTGAAGCTTTGAGGAATCACCCTTGGACTGCCGAAGTTGTTTTATTTTATCCAGAAGATAATCAATATCTCCTCTCTGCTTTATTATGATATTCCTATATGCTAAAGCAGCATTTTGGGCCTCTATATAATACTCATCACAAGCAGATAGGCGCTCTTACAAAACAAGGTTAGTCCTCAGAGCCTATAAAAGAGGGAAAGACAAAAGAAAAATCAAAAATCAAAGCAAAAGGTGATTATAGATTTTAAAAAAAAAAAAAAAAGACAAAGGAGTACTTACATCATAACTTTTGAAAACTTCTCGTCGAAGTAACTCTCTTGTGGAAGTGGAAAATTGATTACTAGGAAGAGGAAGAGAATGAAGTGCAGTGGCAAGATCATTAGCAAAGCCTATAGAACTATTCGCCCTCTTCAACCATTCGAAATTCTGAAGATCATCAAACATGCTCTTCGATCTTGAATTGAACATGGACTTACGGAGAGGAGGTTGTGCAGTTTGAAGTTCAGGCCTCGCCTTCACCTCCTTCATATATGAAGGACCTACTCCATATGGTCCCACCATTTTAGAAAATGGTCTTCTAACTATTAGAGTAGTTTCTTCATTTGAAGGTTCTGCGTTAATTGGTTCACCCTCTGTATGAAGCCCAATATAAGCAAAGGTATGAGTGGTGGGTGAACCCAAATCCCTTCATCTTCATCAGAAATTTCTCCTGCTGGAAGATCTGATAGAGGAGCTGAAGAAGTACCAGTCCCTTCAGTATGTTGCCTCTTGGAAGGAGTCTCCTCATCGGCAATATCTATGGGTTCCTCTTCGATGGGCACTACCGATTTGGGGGTATGAGAAGTCCCCAAAAACTTATAAAAAGCATCAAAATCTAGATCGTTGAACCCAGCCGAAGGCGAAGACCCAAGATTCGCCTTAGAGCAATGAATTTCAACCTCTGCAGATCCTAAAAGAAAAAGAACTATTTTAAAAGGTTCAAATCAAAACCTATTATATGTTAAGTATACAATAAAATTTGCCATACCTCCAGAAGTATAAGCAACATTTTGTGGAGAATTAGTAGTGGGTTCTACCACTATAGCAGGTTGAACTGAAGTTGGAACACCTTCGTTAGTTGCCCCTACTTCAATTGCCCCAACTTCATTCCTTCACCTTTTTTCTGAAAAGGAGTACTTTCTCATCAACGTCAAATTCTCCCTCCCTATCGAGAAGAACACCTTTTGTTTGTACTCCAGCTTCCTCAGCTGATTGATGCAAAGCAGACGCAAGGAGCTCTGCCTCTTTTTCTGCAATTTTCTTCGCATGCTCTTCGGCTTCCTTAGTAGATTGACAAAGAGAAGAAATAAGCTCATTATCATCATCATTGTCATCATCAGCATAATCGACTAAAAAGAAAGGTTTCTCTTTGATCTTCTCCATAATTGCTATGGAAGCTTCCGAAGCTTTTGAAGCCCCACTAATTTTTTGAAGAAGCTCAGCAGCAGTGGTAGTAGTGGTGATGGGGGCAACCCTCTTACCTGCTCGGCGTTTGATACGAACAAATTTTTGTGCAGGATTGGATACAGTAGGAATGGATGGAATGGATACAGGAATCTTCTCATTTTCAGTAATAGAAGCTTCCTTTTAGACCTCGGTGGGGGGGAAATCAGTGGATATAGATCGATGAATTAGCCTCCCGTTAGACTCATCAATCAAGGGAAGTGAAATAGGATGGCGAAAAGAGAGAGGAATAATGCCAGAAAGATTTTTCTCGACATCATCCTAATAATCCTCTTTCTCTTCCTCTGATAGAAAGGGTAAAATATAATATCAGCAACAACATGATACATAATAATACAAAAAGGAATGAAGTGAAAAAGTTCGAAGGGGAGAAGTTCGAAGAGGAATTACCTATACACTCTTTTAATTCAGATGCCTAGTTTATATTTTTAATGTTGTATGTTGATCGCCCTTAGATCAAAGTCTTGATGCCCATTAGTACTTCAACACTCAAATCCTTGGGCCAATCAAGAAGAGTACCAATAGTTGTCATCAGATAGCCTGAAAAATTGAACCTTCGTCAGTTTGAACCTGTTCGCACAACTAAAGCGAACTTTTGATGCCAAGAGGGCACTTTGTTGTCCTTGCCCTTGAGAAGTCATCTTTTAGGACGGGCAGAAGTAGTGTAAACAAATCCTTCGGTCAACCTCTCTATTTTGAAGAAGATCTTAAACATCTTAGCTGTGGGTTTTACCTTCAAAGCAATACAGATAACCTCGAAGCAGTGCATTTCCCTAATTGCATTCGGATGAAGAACCATGGGGTTCACCCGAAAGTGATTGAAGCATTTGATGAAGAAAGGAGTGGGAAGCCATCTTAAACCCGCTCCATTTGGCGAAGAAAGAAGTCGAAATGAAAACAGTCTTTGGGAAGTTCTATTAGATCAGATCCGTCGCTTGAAGGATCCAAAAATAATCTTGCATTTTCTTTTAGAAGATAGAGCCCAAATTCTCTCTGAGAATGTTTCAAATTCTTTTTAAAGTTGGCAAAATCACTCTTATAGGCAGAAAAGGGAATATCATGCCAAGTTTGGTGTAAGGGAGTTTGGTAATCAGTTTTGGGAGCCATTAGTTAAAGAAAAGGAATTGCAAAAATGGTAGAAAGAAAATTCAGCAAGCGTAAAAATGGCAGAAATTCAAGAGAGAAGAGAGAAAGCAGGTAAAGGTTCAATAATGAAATATAGGTTGTTTATATAGTGTGAAAATTTTAATAAGGCCGCCCTCTTTAATGGATTCAAAATTTGAAATTGAGCCTCAAAATCGAAAAAGACCCTAAAACGAATATCAAGAAAGTAATCGTTTTGAATTAACACGTGGCTTAACCCCCACCCATAATTCAAGTATATGTCAATCGAGCCGCTTGTTTTGTCATTCACATTTAATGTAGAAGTTATAATTACCAAAAGCTGAAAAGACTAGAAGCTGAAGAGTTGAGAACAAAGACAAGAACGAAAAAGAAAACGAAGCGCTTCGACTGTAGATAAAGCATCTCATAAAGAAAATAATTCGAAATTATGTGTTTCAACAAGGATTCCAAAGAGATCGTTCCTTATTGAAATAGGGGGGCTTTTGATAAGGACAAAATTTAAACACTCCATTTGGACCGGTTAGGCATGGAAAGCTCAGTGGATCCAATGAGCCCAATAGACTTTCAAATGGATCTTTTGAGGAATCAAATTGTACTTAGAGGAACTAGGGATATACTTTACCCATGATTGTTCCACAAAAGCTATGACTTAATGAGCCTTCCCTTGCCTTAGCCGAATAAGGTCCACATCTATACCCCTTCAGCCGTACTTCTACGAAGAGGGGATCTTTGTTAATAGATAGTTCTCTTAAGCACCGAATAACACCCATGATGAAGGGCTTTGTCTTCAGAAAATTGACTTATCACATCTATAGCGTCAACCCAACTACCACTTGGTGTCAGTAGTACGACAGCTACACCTATTCCTATGTGAGATACAAAGTAAAGATGACCTAGTCTGCCCTGGCAAAACCTATCCACCGGTCATATCCATCAACCACCAACTTAGAGAGAAGATTTGCATGGTATAAAAAGGGAGTAGCACGACCATCTTTAGGTAGCTTCTTCTACATCTTTTCATCTCCTTCTTTTCTTTAAAAGAACTTTTGATCTTCTAGGAATCACTACTTTCAGAAGATCATAATCTCCATTATTGCTACTGACTTAAGCATCGGAGAGCCTTAGCTTGACCCTTTGACGTCTTTCTACTTTTGCAAGCTGAAACAAGGATGTTCATCAAGAACAAGCCCATAACCGACAAGTTTAGCCCAATTCACTCTTGTTGATCTTAGACAGATCAATATGGTTTTTTTGTTTGTTTAGAAAGAAGAGTATAAAAGTAAGAAAAAAAAGAGGGTAACGTGTAAAAGTAAGAATTTTAGAACCAGCGTATAAAATTAAACTTGTTTCCCTTTTTAGGTATTTCTGTAAAATTCCTATTTATCTTGATAAAATAGCAATTGAAAAAAAAAAATGCTATTTAATTGGATCAGCAACTTCTCAATTAGAGAAAACCCAAATGAAATGTAGTTCAACCCTTAACTTCGATTTTTTTTTTTTTTTCAATATTACACATTTTTCAACGTACTTCTCAATTAAATGATAATTTTATACAATGAAATTATTAAACAATAAAAATTGCAATATTTTATACTCTATTACCGAAGTTACTCTTTTTTTTTTTTTTACAATAGAATTAGGGGAATAATCGCAAATTTTCTTTCAAAGATATTATTTTTAATATTTGCAATAACTATATATTATATTTATATTTAAAAAATTACTAACATGTAAAAATTAATTGTAATTTTCTAAATTAATTTAATCAATTACATGAATTTAGGAGCATATAATTGACTGTTTCACAAAAAAAAAAAAAAAAAAAAAGTAGCATATAATTGACATATATAGAACTGACCATATAGTTGATAATAGGAAGTTTTTTATTATTATTATAAAGCTTTATAGTACATTGAACTTTACTAAAAATAAATTATTATAACACTCTTAAAATTTGTTATAATTAACATTTTAATTCATATTATTTTTTTATTCTTGAGATTTGTTATAGGCTTATAGCTAACAGTTTAGCCTTTATCTATAAAATTATGAAATACTACATTTTAATTTTTAATATTTTAATTTCCAAAAATTTAAAATATAATGTATTTTTATTTTTAAATTATTATATTATAAAATACTTTAATTTTTCAAGATTTTACCTTTTTCGTTAAAATTAATTTAAGAATTAAAAGTACAAATGAAAACTAAAATACTAATTTCTAAAGTGTTACACTTTGTTGTGAATTGAAGTGGGCTTTGCCGCTTTGTTTTTCTTCTTTTAGCTAGAGATAAATATTGCATTTTATTGGTAAAAATAAGATAAATATTGCCTTTGTTAATGAATATACATTGAAGCCAAACTAGAAGGCTTTGGCAAAAACAAAAAAAAAAAAAAAAAAAAGCCAAACTCGAAGGAACTAATTGTTATGTTCAAATTTGATAATCATAAATCGCTTTCTTGGCATATTTGTTTAATTTAAGAATTCATTTGAATAAATGGTTATTTAAAATTATTGTGAATTTAAATTTAAATTTTAAATATAAAATTATAAAAATAAATATAATGTCAAATTTTAAATATTTAATAATTTTAAATAATTAACTTTTCAAATCAATCATAATTGAATATAAGAAAAGAGAAGAAAGGAGAGAAAATAAAGTGGGGAAAGAAGTATTATCTTGTTTGAAAAGTATGAAACATGTTCATACCTAGATCTGAATTTGAAAAATGTTCAATTTTTTAAAAGTTCGATCCATAATTTTCTTCACTAATTATAATCCGCGGCTCGGTCTATAAATAGGTCTAAACATGAGGAAAGACAAGATAATGGATTAGAAACATGAAAAGAGGTATTCCCTTCTTTTCCCTTTCTTTCTTTTTCTACCTCACTTTTTTCCTAAACAAAAGTTTGTAATCGAAATTGAAAATAAAATTGAGAAAATTTTAAATCAAAATGACAATTTTTTTTCAAGTGTTTAGCTTTATGAGAAATTAAAACCTGATTATTTTTCAGATTATTTATTTTTTAAAAATAAAAATTGAAAATATTTTATTTTTTAAAAATTGTAATTAATGTAAAAGTTCATAGTAATATTAGATATTAAACATATATAACATAATATGGCTTGTAAAAAATGGTTACATAAAAAATTAATTTAAAAAAAATCTTACAAAATTATAATATTATTACTACAAAATTAATAAATTAAAGTTACACATACATATTATTAATCAATTTTTCATATATATTTCTACAATTTTTATAATAATAATGTTTAAGATTTTAATTGTTTTAAAAAGTAATTAGTTTTTAAAATTAGTATTTATTTTTAAAATTTTAATTTAAAATATGTATGTTAATTTTTGTTTTACATTTTTTTTTAATATTTATCCCATTTGGCAAGCTTGTATTTTACTCATAGTTTCTGAATTATTTTAATTTTGATTAATTTTATATAATTTATTTGTTAATGTATTTTTATTTAATTTTTTCATTTATTAATATACTTGAATTTCCAAACAAGAGAAATTGATTTTTAAAAGTAGCTCAAAAGAAAAGCTAACTTTTGATAATTTTTCAAAACCTAAATTCATTTATGGTCTATTTGATTTAAAGATCGCAACTAGCTGTCGGTTGTTGGTGGCTAATGATTATATAATCAAATACTAACAGTTCAAACACTAAATATTAGCTTTCAATTGCTCATTCGATCGAGCCCTTAATCAAACAATTAAAAACATATATATGTTTTTTAGCTGAAATTTTTCTTTAATGATACTACTCAAATCGCAACTATAAAGTTTAATTTTATTAGAGATACAAGCAGTGAAAATGGATATAATGTTTGAATAAATGAATATCAAATTTTTTTTAATTTCAATTTCATAAAAGTAAACTTAATTATAAATATATTATCATATTTGATATATAAAATGTTAAATATGAAATTCATTTTAAATTTGGGGTTTTTACACAAATATCTAAAAAAACACAAAATATTCTCATATATGTCTTTTTTTTTTTTTTTTCAAAAATACAACTTATAAAATTTTATATTTTAAAAATGTCTCACTTTTAAAGGTATATCGTAAGTATAGCAAATATATATTATAAGTATAAAAAAAATGGAGTATTTTTTAAAACCTAAAAAGATAAAATGATATTTAAAAAAAAAAGTTAAAAAAAATTATATTTTGTGTAATTTTCTCTTTAAATTTATAGTCTTACTAATTTCGAATTTACATGTGAATTTTATTTATTTTGGTAAAAAATTTCAGGAATGATAAATCATATAAAAATAAAAAAATATATATATAAATAAAATATATAAGTATAAATTAATTTTTTCATACCAAATATAAAAGTATAAATTATAAATAAATTCATTTATTACTAAATTATGATTTTAGTGACATTATTTTTATTTTTTAATTAATATGAAATGATTATATAGTTTACTCAATTAATTTTTTAAGTTAATCATTTTTTTTTTCTGTAACGTCTTCATATATAATTTTAGATTTTCTAACCAATTATTTTAATTTCTCTACATCAACTTGACAATTTGATTAATTTTTGAAAAAAAAAAAGTAAATTGCCATATTTGTATTGTTTTTATAAGAACAAATATAAAATTTTGTTGATATATATGGAGGAAAAATTAAGACTAAATAATCTATAATATATAATATTTATATCTTAAATTAGAAGGAAGGAAAAAAAAAAAAAAAAAAAGCCGAATAACATAATAAATGTAAACATATTATCTTGACAAAAGGAATTAAGAGGAAAAAAAAAAAATATA
>CATKHJ010869314.1:0-11402 GCA_949750685.1 Vernicia montana
CCAACATCTTTCCAGAATTGACCAGTACCTCCTCGAAGCTGACCGACATCTTTTTAGAATTGACCAGTACCTCCTCAAAGCTGACCGACATCTTTCAGAATTGACCAGTACCTCTTCAAAGCTGACTGACATCTTTCCAGAATTGACCAGTACCCCCTCGAAGCTGACCGACATCTTTTTGGCCCCGATCAGACTTTTTGTACCAGACAGTACCTTTCCAAAACTGACTGAATTTTCATCAAAACTAACTGTCAATAGGTCTGATAATAAATTTTGAATCTACCGCCACTGACCGGTAATTTTTCAGACATTAGAATAGCCTGAAAACTGACCCAAAATCGACCTAAAAAGCCTCGAGAATCGAACCAGAGCTCAAAATTCGAGGCGCTCGCAGATGTCCGAACCTTTCTAAAATGGACTGAAGTTTCACCAAAACTGACTGCCAATAGGTCCGATAATTAATTTCGGATCCACCGCCAAAATCAAATTTTCAATTAGTTTCTGCCCCTCGAAAAAATGGATTTTCATGCATAATATTACAAGGAGACCGGTACTTTTCATAATCAACCAAATCTATTCACTTAGGGTCCTCCACGCGATCAGCCAAGTCAAAGAATCCTCCACCCGTTCAGCCAAGCTAAAGGATCCTCTGCCCGATCAGCCAAGTCAAAGGATCCTCTACTCGATCAGCCAAGTCAAAGGATCCTTTACCCAATCCACCAAGCCAAAGGATCCTCCACCCGATCAGCCAAGCTAAAAGATCCTCCACGCGATCAGCCAAGTCAAAGGATCCAAATCCAAATCCAATCAATCCCCTCCCCCATTTATTTTCCATGTAAATGTCAATTTATACTTTCCTTGTAAATTTTAATTAATGCAATTAGTTAATTATTTTTTGGAGTTAAGGAGCGATTTGTGGTTCTCCTATAATCCATAAGGACTAGAGAGAACACTCTCCTTAACTTGTAGATGCCTTTAAATACTTGCTCTTTATTTTTTCATATATATGCCATGATCATGCATTTTATAATCGTCATTAATACTTGTCATTTATGAAATCAATTTTGAAACTCAAATTAAAGTAAAAGCCAAATTGAGATTATTTTAAAATAAAAAACCTATTCCCCGAGCTCAACCTGGTTCGAGGACTAGTGACTTTGTCATTGGGTAAATTAATCAACGATTCATAAATTGGAATCAAATTGGATTTTCCTTAATTTTTCCATTTAAATAAATTAGGGTGGCGACTCCCAAATCCTTTTCAAAAATCAAAAATCAATTTTTCGAGGCGATAGCCGCTTCCAATCGTGAGCATCGAAACTCGTACCTTAACCTCCCTTAAAAATCGCTTAGCCTTTCCTTAAGGTATTTCCCGAGTGAGGGGAGGGACATTCGGGCGAGGCCTCACAACTGTGCACAATACCTGATGTTTTACCGCACATCAGAGTTAGCGATTTCTGCTTTCGATTCATAATCAAATAAAGGTGTACAATGGTAAACAATAAACGTAGATTATCAATAGATCATTAATCATGGTTTCAATTCAATATCAAGAAGAATTATCATTTGGGTTCATGTATACAATAAAATGGAATATCACAATGGTCAATTCAAATAGTATTTATCAATAAACAATTTGGTGGTCATGAAAGAATTAGGCATTTATACCTTAGGGTTCAAACACAACCATAATAGTATAATAATCACTCACCTTAATCAATAAAAATTCAAAATGGCTTGCAATCAATCTCTAGAGTAAGCGAATGTGGTGGTCACATCCTCCATCATCATCATCTCTTCTATCTCTAGGAGGAGCTATACATATCCATCCATAGAAATAGCAAATAAATCAAATAACTATAACCTTAACTTAATTAACAATGCTAATAATGCTAAACCAACTTAATCTCACCCTAACCTTAAGCCCAATTGGAGGAATTAAAAGAGAATGGCCATAACTTACCTTGATTCCAATGTTTGATTAATGAAGAGAGGAAGTGGATTCCTTAACCCTATATCTTCTTAAACATGCAATAAATGATCTTCCTTGATCATTAATGAAGGTAGATTGAGAGAAATTTAAGAGAATTTGGGTTTAGAAGCTTAGAAAAAAATCTAGTGGAATGAGTTTTAGGGCTTTAAATCCTTATATAGGGTTGTTCTCCTGATTCTGTCCCCGACGAGAATTGCGATCGCGAAATGCATTTAGCGGTTGCGATTCTCATATTACAGTCACAACCTAGTACTGTTCATGTGACTCTTCATACTTCTTCAACCATCCTACCAATTTCAAACAGAAGGGTTCGCAGTCACCATTGCTCCCACGGTCGCGGTCGCGATTTACGCTCTGCAGCCCTTCTTTATACAATTCAAACCTTTAAGTCTAATTCTCAATTCTAATCAATCTAACTCATCAATACACTTGATATAACAACTGTAAATCATTTATATAGTCAATGAGAAGTTCATACATGAATACTTGGGGTATTACATTCTCCCCTCCTTATAGAAAATTCGTCCTCGAATTTACATATACATGGCATAAACATTAATTATACAAAGAACAAGTGAGGGTACTTGCACATCATATCTTGTTCATCTTCCCAAGTACATTCATCATAATAATGATTCTTCCAATAAACTTTTACCAATGCTATCTCCTTGTTTCGAAGCTTCTTTACTTGTTGATCGACGATCGTAATTGGAATTTCTTCATAAGACAAATCCTTATCCACTTCTATTGCTTGAGGTTGTAGAACATGTGATGGATCCAGTACATATTTCTCCAACATCAAAACATGGAATACTGGATGCACTTGGGCTAAACTCGGAGGAAGAACTAGCCTATATGATACATTACCAATTCGATCCAATACCTCAAATGGCCCAATGTACCTTAGAGAAATTTTACCTTTCTTTCTAAACCTCATCACACCTTTCATAGGAGATATCTTTAAGAAAACATGATCTCCTATAGAAAAGTTAACATCCTTTCGCTTTAGATCCACATAGCTCTTTTGTCTGCTAAAGGCCATCTTCAATCTTTCTCTAATGATTGGAACTGTCTCTGAAGTTTCTTTAATCAAATCCGGCCTTTCAATATGCTTGTCACTAACTTCCATCCAACATACCGGTGATCTACATTTTCGACCATACAATGCTTCATATGGTGCGATACTAATGGTAGAATGATAGTTGTTATTATAAGCAAACTCTATCAAAGGTAGGTACTTGTCCCAATTCCCCCTAAAGTCAAGCATACACATACGTAACATATCTTCTAATGTTTGTATGGCTCGTTCGGATTGTCTGTCCATTTGTAGATGAAAAGCAGTGCTAAAGTTCAACTGTGTGCCTAATGCTTCTTGTAACTTATGTCAGAATCTAAACATGAATTGAGTACCTTTATCCGAGATGATGGATATTGGGACTCTATGTAGGCTTACTATTTTGTCCAAATACAACTGATCATACTGAGCTGCAGTGTAGGAGGTTTTCACTTCTAGAAAATGGGCTGACTCGGTCAATCTATCCACAATCACCCAAACAGAATCATAACCCCTTGAAGTCCTTAGTAATTCGACTATGAAGTCCATCGTGATACGTTCCCACTTCCATTTTAGCAATTGGATCTCTTGTAGAAGACCTG
Source organism: Vernicia montana (assembly GCA_949750685.1). Lineage (NCBI taxonomy): Eukaryota > Viridiplantae > Streptophyta > Magnoliopsida > Malpighiales > Euphorbiaceae > Vernicia > Vernicia montana. The sequence continues at coordinate 3,650 of CATKHJ010869314.1, forward strand.
AAGGTTTCTGATGCTCAAACTTGACTTGTTGACATGTCAAGCAAGAAGATACAAAAGTAGCTACATCCTTCTTCATACCACGCCACCAATAACAATCTTTCAATTCATGATACATCTTGGTTGAACCTGGATGAATACTATATAGAGTTTGATGATCTTTCATCACCCTTTCTCTTAGTCCATCCACATTTGGTACACATAACCGATTCCTATGCATTAGTACATTGTCTGGAACTCTACTGTTTGGCCTTCTTGGACTTCTCTTTCAACTTAACTAGTGAAGGATCATTATCTTGCAATTATTTATCTCATCAATCAACAAAAGCTTCACTTGAAAGTGTTCCATAAGCACTTGAGATTCGAAAATCTCCAATTTCAACCCCTTGTTGAACAATTCTTTCAACTCTTTAACTAATGGTTTCTTTCCCACTGCAATGTGAGCTAGGCTTCCCATTGATTTCTGACTCAAAGCATTTGCAACCACATTAGCTTTACCTGGATGATAGTGAATCTGACAGTCATATTCTTTCAGCAACTCTACCCATCTTCTTTGCCTTAAATTTGGATCTCTTTGCCATAAGATATACTAGAGACTCTTGTAATCGGTGTAAATTTCACACTTCTCACCATAGAGATAATGCCTCCATATCTTGAGATTAAAAATCACTGCTTCCATTTCTAAGTCATGTGTGGGATAATTCATTTCATGCTTCTTCAACTGTCTCGAAGCATATGCAATCACCTTCCCTTATTGCATAAGAACACATCCTAATCCTACTCTGAAAGTGTAATAACCTAGGTAAAACCTAGAGTTTAAAGGCCAAATTGAACTATTGAGTTACTTAATTATGATATTGTTTATATGTTGATTATGTGATATTGGGATTTGACCATGAACCAATAGAGAAATTATATAAATAAAATTGATATTGGCATGAGTAGAGAATTGGTAAAGGGAAAAATAAGAATTTCAATTAAATGATTAACAATTGAATGTAGCAAATTTAATAAGTAGTGAACATTAGAATATTGGGCTAAAACTCCATATAAGGGCCGACCATATTGATGAAACAATAGAGGAAATTTATTTTGGTAAGTGAAACATTTGAAGGAAGATGAAAATAAATGAAGTGGGCCCCAATTGTCTTCTAAGTCAACATTTTGAGCTAAAATTAGTAATTTTATAAAATGAAAAATAACATTATACTATCATAAATATGGATGGTTATCCATATAATTAATTATATTAAGAAAATAAAAAAAAGCTAATAATTACAACCATTTGATCAAATTAGGTGAATCTACACCATCCATTGCTAGTGACAAGGTTGTAAAACTAAAAATTTCCATCAACTTCTTCATTTATTTTCTTGCCAACCAAAAATTGAAGACTCCATTTTCTCTCTAAATCCACCAACTGGCCACCATAAGAGACCAAGCAAGAAATCAATTTTCTTCAAGGTAATCTCTAAATCTAAACTTGAAATTTTACTTCTAGTAGATCTAAGAGTGTGTTGATTGCTTGTAATGCAAAGTTTCTTCTTTCTTTTACTTAAGGAATTTGGCCTATGTGTTGAAAAGAAGGGAAAATTTTGCTTGTTAATTTTAAGTGCTAATTGAGTTGCTAAAGAATGGAAATTGAAAGAAAATGGCAAGAATGGAAAATTTGAAGGAATGAACACTAAGTTTGGCCTAGTGAGGAAGAAAAGAAATTGATGTTGTTTTTGTAAATTTTATTGATGAAATGGACTTCTCTAGATGTTAATTAGATGAATTAGGGGTTTTATACCTAAATGGAATTGAATGAAATCGATAAGATGAATAGATGATATGATAAAAGATTAGTAAATAAATAATGCTAAAGAGAATAGATTGTTATTGAAAATGATTGTTCCAAAGTAATGGAAAATTAATATGTGAAATGTAGAATCGAAGCCTAAAGGAAAAGGGAAATCGAGTTCCTCGGAGGATTGTGAGCATCCTTTTTGTTTGTGTTGATAGAGGGAGCTAAGGAGTATGTGGTGAGAAATTAATAATATAGTGTTATATGAAATCTTCTTTGATAAGACCATGATTATCTTGAATTGTCATAAATGATGTTGACTTGATTGATTGATAAAGGGTCATTTAGCCAAACTGAACCTAAAAGCATATAGAACATCGAACTATTACTGTTATTTCAACTATCTATGTTTAAATTGATCTTTTACTATAAACCCTATTGTTACTGTAAAGCAGAAATACCCTTTTGATGTGGGTTTACATCAGACTTTGTGCACATGGTATGCCTGTGGATAGGGTGAGCGTATTCGAACCCTAGCTGGGAAGGGTGATCCTAGCCATAAGACCTGATCAGTCTTATGTTATTGTTTACTGTTATTACAGGAGAGTAAGGCTTAAGTCGATACTCTCAACTCACTGGGGGACACTCCATCTCCAAATCACTGATTTCTGTTAAAAGAATATATATATATAATGTATACTAAAACCATTCTAAATTGTTACCATAAATGTTCTCAAATATTGTCTATTGAATTCTTTCTATTGCTCTACAGAAACCAAATTATTCCAGTATTGTCTTTTATATGGTATTATTACTTACTCACTAAGCTTATCTCATTCTTTAGAATTTAATATTTTTTTTAGGGGCTTTAGAGAAGTCTGCAAGGTAATATCCAAGTTCCAGTACTTCGCTTGGAAAATATCTTGTATAATGTGTTATAAGGTCATTTTGTATTTTCATTGGTTATTAGAGCTCTGTGGTGCTAAAGTGAATTTGTATAATTATGGGAAGTATTAACTTGGGATTGTATATAATGTATATTGTAAAAACTGATATGTTAAATGACATGATTATAAATGTTTTGTATATTTGGACATTGTATAGAACCGCTGGTTACAATTTTGGGGTATTGAGTAATTGATTATACTATTTTATATTGGATTCTACAGGTTCGGTGACTTTAAGTCTCCCTAAGCCCTAAGATTGTCACACCCCTGAATGTGGGGTGTGACAGGATGTATCATAGTAGATTGCAAACCCACCTGTTCCTTCTGGTAATGTAAGTACTGGAGCTGTAGTAAGACAAGTCTTGAGCTATTGAAAACTCTTCTCATATTCATCATCCCAATTGAACTTCACTTTCTTTATAGTTAACTTGGTCATTGACGAAGCTATCTTGGAGAAATCTTTGACAAATCTCCTGTAATAACCTGCCAAGCTAAGGAAACTATAGACGTCTGTCACATTTGTCAGTCTAGGCCAACTTGATACTGCTTCAATCTTCTTCGGGTCAACTTTGATTCCATCTTTGCTGACTACATGCCCTAAGAAGCAAACACAATTGAGCAAAAACTCACACTTCGACAGTTTGGCGTACAATTTATGTTCCCTTAGAGTTTGCAATGCAATTCTTAAATGCTCTTCATGTTCTTCTTTATTCTTAGAGTAAATAAGGATATCATCGATAAAGACTATCACAAATTTATCCAAGAAAGGGTTGAACACTTAATTCATTAAATCCATAAAGGGCGCAGGAGCATTGGTTTAGCTGAAAGGCAACACCGTGAACTCATAATGGCCATACCTCATCTTAAAGACAGTTTTACAAATGTCCTCATTCTTGATTTTGAGCTGATGATAGCCCGATCTGAGGTCAATCTTGGAGAAACAACTTGCCCTTTGTAACTGATAAAACAAGTCATCAATCCTTAGCAAAGGATACTTGTTCTTGACAGTTAACTTGTTCAACTGCTGATAATTAATGAAAAGCCTCATAGAACCGTCCTTCTTCTTCACAAAGTGGACTGGTGCACCCCATGGCGAACTACTTGGTCTAATGAATCCCTTGTCCAATAAATCTTAGAACTGTGCTTTCAACTCTTTCAATTATGTGGGTGCCATTCGGTAAGGAGGAATAAACACTAGTTGTGTGCTTGGAAGAAGTTCAATATTTAACTCAATTTACTTCTCAAGTGGCAATTCAGTCAATTCATCAGGAAACACATCCGAAAACTCACCAACTGCTTATATTTGATGAACCTCAGTAGAAGTGTTCCGTGTGTCAATGACATATGCCAAATATCCCTTACATCCTTTCCTCAACAATCTTCTTGCCCCAATTGTAGATATAAGGTTATAAGGAATGTCGGTTCTATCCCCTTGATACACAAATGCATCTTCTCCTTCCTTCTTGAATTCTATTCTCTTCTGACAATAGTCAATATGTGCATGATGTTGTGACAACCAATCCATGCTAAGAATAACATCAAATTCTAGCACTTCTAATTCGATCAAGTCACTCAGAAGTTTTCTCCCCTTAAATTCTACCATGCATGCATAATACACATCATAGACATCTATGACTTCCTTAGAGGTGTAGAAACTTCTAAAGGAACTTTTATGATTTCTCTACTTTTCTCCAATTTCCTTGCGAAACTCAGTGACACAAATGAATGTGTGGCACCAGAATCGAATAAAACCCATGCATGAATGCCTTGAATAGGAATAGTACCTGTGACAGTAGTGTTAGCTCCTCTAGCTTCCTGCTGATTCATTGTAAATACTCTTCCCTTTCTTTTCTCTTCGGTAGTGAGTCGAGTACCAGATGATTGGCCTATTTCCCTTCCACGGCCATATGAACTCCGTGCTTCTGATCTAGCCATCTGAACTGTAGGCTGTGAAATTATAGGTGTGCTATCCTGTATTCTCCTCTAAGGACAGTCTTTGATGTAATGGCCCATTTGACCATAAGCCAAGTATGCACCCGAGGTAAGCCTACAAACGCTCATATAACTCTTTCCACAGAGAGGGCAAGTGGGAAAAGTGAACCCCTGCTGTGAAGATCTCGGGGTACTAAAATTCCCAGGTGCTGAAGCTAAAAAATACTATGGGTTTGGCTTCTACCTTGGCCTTCCCCTTTAGATTGGCTCTGCACTGATGAAAGAGCTGGAATCTCAGAAGCTCGCACCTCTGTACTGTTTCCCCTTCCTCTACCTTGACTGTCTTGCCCTTTATTCTTATTTTTCTTCCTTTGATCTCTTTTTGCTCTAACTGCTCTCTCAGTCTTATGCCTTGCTTCCATCAATTTGGCCTAATCAATCAACTTGGCTAATAAAGGAAAATCCACTGAAAGAAAGGCATTATACAGTGGTGCTTTTAACCCCATTATGAATCTCTCCACTATGCTAGCTTCAGTAGGGACTATATAGGGAGCAAACTTACTAAGGCGAATGAATTGCCTAGCATACCTAGATACAAACATCCCTGGCTTTTGTCTCAACTGTTCAAACTATAGAACCCTATTTTGCAGTTCCCCTTCTGCTAAAAACTGATCCATGAACTCTTGCTTGAAAATAGCCCAAGTATGAGGATTATCACCATATAACCTCTCCTCTACATCCCTAGCATACCAATCCCAAGCATCCATTTCAAGTTGAAGACCCACTAATTCAATTACCCTTGCATCGCAGCATGGTAATCGTTGGACCAACTTGTCCATCTTCTCAAGAAATTCTTGAGGTTCTTCACCTTCCTCACCTTTGAATTTCGGAGGCTTAAGTCTCTTAAAGTCTTGTATGGAGACCCACCTTCATCAATTACTCTTCTCTCCCTTCAATCATACATAGGGACTTGTGGAGGTGAAGGGGCTCTAGTCTCTCTAGGTACCGGTAGTTCTCTAGGAGGAGGTGGAGGAGCTTGTTGAGCTTCTCTCAAGGCTTCATTTTCTTCCCTCAATTCCCTTATCTCTTGTCTTAAGAGTTCAATGGGATCCACTTGAGGAGGTGGCACATAATCATCTTCCTCTTATTGAACTCTTCTTCTATTTCTTGGTGGTTTATCATGGATAGATGCAACAACGGATGCCACTCTCTTTTCGGGGTGAAGTGGTCCCCTATGAAGAGGAGGGTGTCCTCTTCTTGGTGGCATCTATATGATAACATGTAAACTTATATAAGAATTCTTAACACATAAGGTTAACACGGACTTATACAAATAATAATGACTTTAATTGACAATGAGGAATTTCCTATGCTTCATGGTATTACTTACTCTATACAACTCATATAGCCTATTATAGTCTACTCTAGACTTTAACTAACACTCTGATACCAAACTTGTCATGACCCGACTTTCCAGCCGCGACGATCCTAGGGCATAGGTAGGCTTAAGGCCACCGAAAACTCGTAGGAACCTTACCAATCAATCATCTAATAATATTATACTATCCAATCATATACAATCTCCCAAGATCTGAACCAGACAACTATGTTAATCCATATTCATCAACAACATTCATAGTTCCAATATAATGTCATATTACAATAGCTTAATGTGTTAAAGGCCCAAAAGAATACCATTAATACATGTACCATGAAGCATCTAAGTTTGAATCATCATCAATACAAAATAAATAATGACAAGTGAGCTTTACATTAATCACTTGAGTTTCCGAGGGCTGGAGAAGAAGAACGCCTTGGAAATTTAACCGATAAACTATAGTTCACCTAAAAAATTGAATCACTAATGAGATAAAGCAATGAGTAAAAATTATAATACCATAACCTGTAAAGCTTGGTGATTCAAGGTCAGTTTACAATGATAGTTCATGGTTCATATTTTAATAACAATAACCAATCGGTTCAATAACAATAAATGATTGGATTCAATAACATTAAGCAATAGGTTCAATATCAATAATCAAATGGTTCGAATTCAATAACCAATCGTTTCAATAACATCAATCAATTGGTTCAATATCAATAATATATCATGTTTAGCAGAAGCATATTAGTACAGTAAGAGTATTAAGTAACTATGTCTTAACATTCTCTATATAAATGGCATTATGCTCAAAGGCATTACTGAGAATTGAGGAATAGAACTTACTCATCAAATCAAATAGAAGTAGAGGCTCATCTTTTCAGAGCATACCTCCAACTATACATAAGATTGATCATATCTCGGCTAGGGCAACAAGCCCTCCCTAGCCAAGACATAGATACTTTACTCTATCTACCGGAGTACACTATGCATAATGCCTGATGTTTTACCCCACATCAGAGTTAGGGATTTCTGCTTTCGGTTCATAATCAAATAAAGGTGTACAATGGTAAACAATAAACATAGATTATCAATAGATCAATAATCATGGTTTCAATTCAATATCAAGAAGAATTATTATTTGGGTTCATGTATATAATAAAATGGAATATCACAATGGTCAATTCAAATAGTATTTATCAATAAACAATTTGGTGGTCATAAAAGAATTAGGAATTTGTGCCTTAGGGTTCAAACACAACCATAATATTATAATAATCACTCACCTCAATAAATGAAAATTTAAAATGGCTTGCAATCAATCTCTAGAGCAAGCAAATGTGGTGGTCACATCCTCCATCATCATCATCTCTTCTATCTCTAGGAGGAGCTATACATATCGAACCATAGAAATAGCAAATAAATCAAATAACTATAACCTTAACTTAATTAACAATGCTAATGATGCTAAACCAACTTAATGTCACCCTAACCTTAAGCCTAATTGGAGGAATTAAAAGGGAATGGAAGAAAATACATAAACCCTAACTTACCTGTTAGAGTATATGTCCTAGAGCAGTGTATATAATTATGTAAATGTAAAACAACATTATTATATGGCAATAAATGTATGTTTATATAAATCAATTGTTCCATTGTATTAAATGTATATTTGTAGTCCATTAGTATTTTGTGAGAGGATCTATTCTC
>CATKHJ010869632.1:0-10125 GCA_949750685.1 Vernicia montana
TAAATTAAAATTAGATTTATATTTTAGCATCTGATTGGTTGTGTTTAAACACAACCAATCAGATGCTAAAATATAAATCTAATTTTAATTTAATTTAAACACAACCAATCAAATGGTGCCCGATCACAGGAGAGAGAGAGAGAGCCGATCGCCCTCCTCCGGCCGGCGGTGACTAACACAGCCACTACCACCATGAAGCCCGATGTCCGGCGATCACAATGGAACCAGCGGCGGCTGGAACCAACGGCGAACGGTGAAGCACGCGAGGAGAAAAGCTCTGTCGGCGGTGATTCCGGCGTCCATTTCCAACGAGATTGGTCTCACTCTTCTCCTTTCATCGAGAGCTTCAATTTGGTAGCTATATTGCCATCGATTTGTCACCGGAATCGCAGATCAAGAAAATGGTCACCGAAACTTTACGTCTCGATTTTCGGCGACCAGCGGCGAGTGGGAGAAAGTGAAGTGTATATTCGGGCTCCTGACATCGAGATGAATCCATTGATGTATTCATTGACCTCTAGAGCCACCACGTGCGGCGGCGCGTGGCCGATCGACGACAACTCTGAAAGCGGCGCGTGGCGGCAACGCGAGGGTCTAGTTCCAACAACTTCGTTTCGACGTTCTGATGCAATCTACGATATTAATTTGATCCGATTTCACGTTGGTAATTTCGAAACTCTCAATTTGCATATTGATGCTTAAATTTAATTTATATATTTTTGAGTTGGAAAAATGTAAATATATAATTATGGATTTTATTGTGTTATTGGAATTAAGTTGGATGATTTATTAATTAATATGGATTTTATTTTATTATTGGAGTTAAAAATTAGTGAAGTTAAAAATTAATAGGAATTTTATATATTAATTGAAAATAATTTCATGAAAGAAAATTGATTAAATAATATTAGAATTAGATTGGTTTAAGTATAATTTAGCATGAAATTGTATATTATTATTGAATTTGAGATTAATATAAGTTTCCATGAATCTTGTATCATGAATAGATTTAATTTATTTTTAAATATTATGTCGCTCTTTGAATAGTAACTTTATGAATTTAATTGCATGATTTTTATATTGTTAAATTCGTAAAAATGATTTTAAAGAAATTAAATTGATATTAAAAAGGTTTATAGTTATGTATATATAATTCTTTTAATAGTTTTAATTGTCAATTATCTTTTTAAATAAAATGATCTTTTAAGTAAATTATTTTTAAGTAATATTTTAAATAGTTGAGAAATATATTTAAGTTATTGATGAATTGAAATTATATTGATGTTTGCTGAGTTTGGAGACCCAGGATGGGGTCATTGAATTGTTGTTGATTATTGTGAGTCTTGATGGCATATTTAGAAGTGTCGGTTTATATTGTTTCAGCTGGATAAAGTCCTAGTTATAGGGGAGATTCTGCCGAAATTTCGGTAGAATCTTTATAAATGTTTGTGTGTCGTAGTTGAGTGATCTGTGTTTTGATAATTTTTCTTGTTATACAGTATCAGTATTTCAAGCGTCTTTCCAGTTAGCTGTCAATCGACACTCCGATGAGAATTAGTTTGGCATTCGTCAAGTTCGTGAGTTATATAGTTTAATATAACACTCCATTCTTTTTATTTAATTAATATTTCACTGGCATACATGCATTGTTTGTTTGGATATTATATATATATAGTTATGCATTATGAATATAAATTAAGCATTCTAGCATATATATGTGATCGTTTTGTTGTAATTGCGCTGCTTATTATTTGTGTTTGTTCGGATAGGTTTGGGATGACATAGGACCACTTAGGATTGTGATTATGATATGATGATGATTATGTTTGATGAGCTATGACTGGTGTATGACGGCTTGGGGACTTGCTCATCGTCCGGCGCTGCTGCCAGTCGTGTCAGCGCTGCTTGGCTTAGGCCATGGACTGCTGGGACCCTATGTATTAGATTTTAAGAGACAGTACTTGAATTCAGAGAGCAAGGATAGGGGGATCGGCTCCCCATATTGAGGTTTAATGTGGTTCCTATCAACTAATTCCTATCCTTGGTTGATTATGTGATTGACTGTCTGGATAACATTATGCATTATCATTTTTGGCATTCGAATGAAATGTTATATTGATAACTATATAGCTCATTGAGTCGAACGCTCATTCATGTTCAATATTTTTTTCAAGTTGCAGGATGAGCTTGAGAAGTCGAGTTATTCTTAACATTCCTCCTTCGGCAGTGAAGCTTATTTTATTATTCAGTTATGTAATAAAATATTATATTGTTATGTATTTTAAATTTAGAACTCCGCATTGTTATTTTCATTTTCTGAAATTCTGTATTATTGGTTCAGTTGTTTAAGTTGTTAAGTTTTGGAGGATAGCTAAGCTTCCTCATTATGAATGTTTTGTTAAGCAGGAACCTGATGATAAGGTTGTTGATAATGATATTATTGAGATAATTATCCTGAGTGACATTGATGTGATGTTTTGCACAAGTTTTACTTGACAGGTGGGTCCATAGTCCCAGTTTTGTGATAGTTACCGTTGTCACATTGATTGTTTTATCATTTAGTGAGTAATCAGGCTTACTACGGGTTCTAGAAGCCTTATGCTTTTCCGTGCTCTAGTGCAGGTCACGTGCCCCTAGAGTATGGTCGTGACAAAGAGGATCCACCAATACCACAACCACCACATTACCGCCTCCAACCACCACTTTGACTTAATCTGACCTTCCCCACTGCTGGAGATGAACCCAAACACTCTGATTCCTCCATTCATGTTATGGTTATCTTACCTTCATCAAAACCCATCCTCATCATGAAATCCACCTAAGCTTTGGGGAATGGCAGATTCAAGAAATAATTGGGCTATTTGAATGGTTCCTCAACTCGTGTAGATTTCTTTAATTCTACTATTTCAGAAATTTCAGTTCAAATCAATTTTCAGGTAAGTTAAAAGGTTCACTGAAATTCGATTTTATAAATGTTAAATTTCTATATGTTGGTCACTAGAATGAAACGAGCAAGAATAAAATAATTATATCAGGCAAATATGTCTTTTATTCCTATGTTAATATTGAAGAAAGTTTATGCTTTATGTCTGAAGAATGTATTAGAATTAAAAGGGAAGCAAGTTGTGCATGAAGAGAGTCCTCCCCTTACAGCTCAGTTTAAATATTCTATGGTCATGGAAATATCTAATTGAATCTTTTTAGTTTTGCTCTTAGCTAAGTTGAATTTTAAATACTTGAATCCTTTGAATATGAGTTTATACATTTACACGAATATGTTGTTGTATATGCTATAGATAAATTCAAAATGTGTTTAAAGTTTTCTATGTTGGAAGAAATCGAAATAATTCAATTCAAGACGATATTTGAATTTGGTTTTAAATAGTTTAACATTATAATTTGGGATTTGAGATATTTAGTGGATTGAGAAAAGAACAAGAAAAATTAATTAAGTTAGAATATAATGAATATAAATTTACATGAAGATTTCAGCTTGTATAAAATGATTTATTTTAGTTCAATGGACCTAGTATTATGAAATGGAATTGCAAATTGATATAGACTTTAGATCATGTTGATTTTAAATTAATCAAGTTTGATGTTTATAAACAAGAAGAATTTGAGGCTTGACCTTAAGTTCAACGTTGAATTTATGTTTTCATCTTAAGTTAAAATTTAGGCTGTATTTTTGACTTTGTACTTCCTTCTTCTTATCTAATGTTATGACTTGAAAAGATTTGGGAAATTCACCTCAACACAGTTATTCATTCCTTTTCATTCGAAGATCAAATGGTATGAAGTAATGTTCTAGTGAAGTCTCATTTTGTTCAATATTTTATGTTCTAATTAGTAGTGTTATTGGTACCTTAATTATTTTTAGAGAATTCTTTTTTTAATGTTTCTTTTATTTTCTTTTATGCAAATGGTTTTCATATACTCTTGTATTTTCTTTATTAATATTGCTACTTGCTTATCAAAGGTAAATAATTGAATAATAAGGGTTGTTCACAACTTAATTCAAGTTTAGAATATAATGAAATCATTCTACGAGATTCAAGTTTGTAAACGGTAGGTATATATATAACTAGTGAACAAATTAAAAATTTATTTGGAATTATAAGTAGGATTTTGGATTACGGTGGAGAATGGATGACAATGGCGGATGGGATTAGTGTATTGTAGGTCCAAATTAGATCATTGAGTTGTGATATTTGTTGTCTAGTTAAGATTTGTTGCTTTAACAGGGGGATTAGTCCAATTTTAGAGAAAATGTTATTGAATTTTTGGTAGAATTTTAAAAATAAATAGTAAAGGAACTGTATAATGATATTTAATAAATGTTGTTATGTTCTTAGGATGAGATTCTAAAATGGATTAAAAGGATAGCTAATAGAGACTTGAATCAGTTAGTCGATAAATTGAATTGAACATTTTATGTGTAAGGTTTGGTGAGCCAAATAAATGGATGGACTATATGCAAATTTAAAATGATTTGAAATTGATTGAAATGATATAGCGGAAGAGGTAAGTTATGAAATGTATTAACCTACCATAACTTATTTGTTTATGAATTCTCATTGATTTATTCATTCATTCTATAAGGCCATTTGTATTATTGCTATTGTTTCATTCCTAATGAACTTTGTTATTTGAACCTAGTATTATTGATGATCGCTTATTTGTTCATGAAAGGCCATTTGGGCCGATATGATTATTGTTATTGATAACTCCCACTTAATGGGAGAAAAGCCATTAGACCTTGTGCACATGGTTATATTTTACCTAGGGAGGGCAATACCCTAGGCTTGTACTAAATAAAGTGCATGTTAAACATATGTTTTACCTAGAGAGAGCAATACCCTAGGCATGTGCTCAAAAGAAGTGCACGTTAAACATAATATGCATTGTAGTGACCGTGAGGATAGTGGCACAGTCCCGCCTACGAGAGAATTGACGAGATGTGATTATCGTGGGGACGCTCATGAGATAATTGACGAGTATGAGTATATGGTTTTGTTACATCATTGTATACTTTTGGTGCCCTTCATTCATGGCATACATGCAATGTTTATTGAAACCATAACAAGTTGATATATATTTGTTTTTGTAACCATATGATCCTTTGTTACATGTATTACTATTGTTTATTGATTCATTTGCTATTTGTAAACCTCCTCATACATATACATTTTATAAATTTATTGTGTTGACGACTCACCACATTGTCCATTGATTTCAGGCTATAAATCGAAGAGTATAGCAGATAGAAGTTGATTGGTATAACTAGAGCTTTTTGATCATCTTCCTTCTCCAAGAAGCTATATACATGTATAAGTTTATATTTCATATTTGTTTATATGAATATTAAAGTTGAGTAATTATATTTTTAGCCGCTCCATAGTCTTTTGAAAGTCATAATTGTATAAATGTGTAATAACCCAAATTTTTATTAATTTTAAAAAATTCTATTTTTATAAGAAAAAATAAATGCTTAATTATATTTGATATAATTGTAATTAAAATTATCATTTTATAGAATTTCAAATTTTTATGATTTTGAAAATATATTATTAATTATAGTTTATAATTAAATTTTAAGGTATATGTATTTAATATAAATTAAAATATTTTGTTATGAAATAGTTAATTAAAAATTTTATTTGTTATTATAAGTTTATTTAAAAAGAAAAAGAAAGGTTTAAAGTAAAAAATATTAATTATTTGTGTAAATATATTATATATTAATTGTGTTTAAAAAAATAAATAAATAAAAATAGTTTATGAAATTAATTATTTATGTTTTGAATTATGATAGTTTAAAAACAAAAAAGAATTTTATATATGCTTTTCCAGCCCAACCAATCAGATGGTTGTTCTGCCCCCAAACCAGCCAATCGGGCAGGAGAGAGAGAGAGAGAGAGAGAGAGAGAGAGAGAGAGTCTTAGCACAGAACCTCGACCTCCGACCACCACCATGCAACATTGCCGCCACCATCACGTCCCTCACCCTTCGTCGAACATGAGGAGACCAAGATTGGTGAAGAAGGATGACAGACAGAGGCTCACGCGCCACCCAAAGCTGCTTGGATGCCCCTCCTTCGTCAATGCTGCCAGCCATGATTCTGGTCCATTCCGGTCACGATTCCAAACTAGTTTTGGTACCGTTTTAAAGCTCATGATCCTAGGAGCATTTTGATACCCACCTCGACTAGTGGGGACGTCGGTAGCCGCCGGAATCGAAGAGAGAAGTTTTCGGTCTTCATGACTTTCGAGGCATTTTTCGACGAATCCAAGGAGAGTGAAGCTACACCACCGACAGTTTTGGAATCAGCGACTTATGATTTATAAGTTGGTATGAACGGCACCCCCGTTCGCCACCATCCTCACCGCCACGTCACTGGCCGGTCGTCGATGAGTGGACCCCACTAGCCACCGCGACTCTGAATAGGCAGTGACTTGCATTCCACACGTACATCGCGATTCTGAAGTTAGTTTGCGAGAATTCGACTCCGGTAAGCCTAAAACGCTCTTTTATCGATTTATTTCGGTATTTGAAATATCCGGAAAATGAGTACCTTGCACATATTTGTATGTTTTAGTGATTAAATTTATAATTTAAAACTGTTATGAGATTTTATGAAATTGTTTGAGATGAATTAATATTATTGAAAATTTTCTTTTAATTACATAATTGATGATTAGTAAGTTAAATTTAAATAAATAATTTTATGGAATCATTTTGAATAAATGAAATTAATGATTTATGAGTTTTATATTATTTTAATTAAATATCAAAAATGAGTCGTTTATATATATATATTTTTAATGTATTAATGAATATATATAAATATAATGAACTAAATTGATTTTTATAAAATTTAATTTAAGTATGTAATTTTCTTCTGAGATATATGTATATAAAGGTTATATAAGTTTCAATTGTATAGTTAAATTTAATTAAAACATTTGCATGGGTATTATTATAAGCAAATAATTTATGAGAAACATGAATTTATATAATTAATGAGTTTCTTTTTATATTATGAATTTATATTTGAGTTTTAAAGTTACTTTTAATTGAGTATTATAATGAAATATTTTTTTTATTATAAAGATTTAATGATTTTTATTATTGGAAATAATATATGAAGTAAAGTGATAGTAATGAGATGAAAGTAAATCATGAGTTTTGGGTATGACTTTTATTATATGGAACTAAATTATAAGATTATTGTATTGGAGGTCTGGGCTGAACCATTAAGTTGTAGTTGGTTGATGTGATTTGTGATTGTTATTTTTAAAAGTGTTCATTTCTTTTGTTTCAGTGGGGGATGTCCTAGTTATAGAGGATAATCTGTCAAAATTTTTGCAGAATCTTTAGAGCTATTTGAGTATGTCTTAGTTGAGATGTATGTATTCTGATAATTTTCGTATGTTATACAATATTGACGTTTCAGGAATATTCCTAGCTGCCAGATGTCACAATTCGAAAGGCGAGCTAGTTGAGTTTTCCATCAAGTTTGTGAATAATACTTTCTAATATATTTTCCTGCTTATTATGTATTGCATGTACTGTATGTTATATATTTGTATATAATTATGCACTACAAATACAAAAAGGCATTCTAGCATCTGATTATGAATGTTGCATTATGAATTATGTTATCGATTACATGTGGATGTTTGGATGTGATTAGGATGACGTAGGACCACATAGGGTTTTGATTATGATTATGATTATGAATATGATTATGTTAATGATGTTTGGCCAGGTTTGAGTTAGTCTTACTGTGGCCGTATGTATTGGATAAGAGAAATTGGTTGGGTTCGAGCTGGTCTCACTGTGGCCGTATGTTATGGAAACAAGAGAGCCAAGGGAGGGGATCGGCTCCCCAGATTGAGGTTTAGTGTGGTTCCTATAGACTAATTCACATTCTTGACTGATTATATGATTGATTGTCTCTGTGACACAATGCATGAGCATACTTCTTTATAAAGAATGAATGTATGACACCAGGTTATTATATTGGTCAGTATCATTCACTGAGTCGAACACTCATCCCTATCCAATATTTTTTTTCTAGGATTGTTGGTTGAGCTTGAAAAGAATTTTTAATTGAGTTGTTCATGTCATTTATCCTCCGGCAGTGAAGTTATTTTATAATGTTAATTTCAGTTACGTAATTAATTTCTTATTATTATGTATTATAAAATTTTAGAACTCTGCATTGTTATTCTCATTTTCTGAAACTATATATTACTGGTTCAGTGGTTTAAGTTATTGAGTTTTGAAAGATAGCTAAGCTTCCTCATTAAGGTTTATGTGATGTTATGTTAAGCATAAACCGGATGTTGATGATGATGATATACTTAATGTTTTTAGCCCTGAGTAGCTTTGATATGATGTTTTGTTAAGGTTCTGTTTAACAGGTGGACCCATATACCTGTTCTGTGACAGTTATAACTGTCATATTACATGTTTTATCGTTTAATGGTTAGTCAGGCTTACTACGGGTTCTGGAAGTCTTATGCTTTCTTGTTCCCTAATGCCGATCATGTGCTCTTCAAGTTCGTGACGAGACAAAATGTTAGATATTTATGTGTGATAAAGGCATTATTGGACTTTCCCTTGAATATGGGAAAGATGTTATAATAATTGAGCAGATATTATATCAAGTGTTTATGAAAGAATGATTATTGTATAAATTGGTTTAATGACTATATGTAATGTGATTATTAATATAGAAGTTATGAGTTAAATATGAGATTAGTATGAGATGTATATGTGTTTAGCTTTTGATTTTGGGCATTGATTATATGTGAGATTTATGGTTAGTGCATGATATCATATTGGATTTGATAGCAAGTATGAGTTCTATAGGTTTTAGGTGGCTTTAGGCTTATTTATGCTATAGGACCATTACGGCTTAGACATGGGGTCATGACATATATATATATATATATATATATATATGAAGGAAATGGCATAATATTCAGCTTTAAAGAATGGTTATCCTATTGGTTTTTATTATTATTTAAGTCCACATAGGATTGATAGAGGACTCACAAACGGAAAAGAGAGTAAAAGAGAAAGGACATTAATAGCTGAGGCACAATGACAAGTTTTGGAGACGTGAGGTTGTTAGCATAATTAACATTATTCCTAATTAGTTATACATATATTTTTCTTTATAGATTGATTCTTAATTAAGGTCACGATCTTTAATGAAGGTCACTATCTTTATTTCCTTTATTGTATTTCTAACTCTATTATAAATAGGTTATAACCTATTATAAACAAACATATACAGAAATACTATTCTCTCAATTATTTTCTCAATTTCTCTTCTTTATATTTATGTAACATGATATTAGAGCCTCTACTATATTTTTTTTTTTGGCTTCTATTTTTCTGACTTTGAAATTATGTCAAAAAAAAAATTTCAAATAATTTTCTTCTGCAAATTATTGTTCTCCTCAATGTTTTTTGTTTTGTAAAACTATTTTATCATTGAAAATCATCTCATTCATCCCCTCTGATACGCACCCTGATACGCACTTCGATATTGTGCCTCGATCTGCACTATGATTTCGCGCTCTAGTTGGCAAACTCAAGCTGATACATTGTCATCTTAAGTTTGAGGGGGATGTTAATATAATTAGTATTATTTCTAATTAGTTATACATATATTTTTCTTTATAGGTTAATCCTTAATTAAGATTACTATCTTTATTTCCTTTATTATATTTTTAGCTCTATTATAAATAGGTTGTAACCTATTATAAACTAACATATACAGAAATATTATTCTCTCAATTTATCTTCTTTATATTTATGTAATAGTATATTTGCCTCTAAAAAAACATAAAGAATCGATCTGCATGGCAAACATCATAGATATATTTGCACCTTATCCTTTTTTTCTAACTAGTATTTCTTTTAAATGCGTTGCACATGGTTATATATAAATTTATGATGTATAATATTGTCACACCCCGCTTCGGGCGGTGCAACGGTCCTAGGGCATGGGTAGGCATAAGGCCACCGATCACCCGTAGAACCCATAGACATAACTTCCACATACGACATCATTGCATCTAATACATACATATCCCCAAGATCTCA